>OX439483.1:440853929-441150754 GCA_949320155.1 Melangyna quadrimaculata
ATTTTGTCACCATGAAACGATCAACGTCTACATATCCTATAGTCTCCTTTTAAATCGAGCACGGGTTTGATACCCTTAAAATAAACATGGAAATTGGTTTTGAAGTTATAATTAAAGATACTGTGAATTTTATTATTCTAGGGGAATTTGACCTGACCACGGGTATTTAATTTCTGGGTGCACGAATTTAAACAAGTTCCCCTAGAATAATAAAATTCACAGTATCTTGTTGCTGTGATATTTAAAAGAGTCGGTAAACATCGACCAAAATTTGTGTCTTAGTAGGATATAACAGACTGACTGAAGAGCCCACTGTTATACCTTGGGCGAAACACAATTATTTCTGGAGTTGAGGTCACTTGTACTTTTTAATTGAATTTTATTCACTCACTCCACTTAAAACAGAAGTAATTTCAATATTGTAATATTTGAATTTCTTCATCTTCTAATTCCTCTGAAAGCGATAACTGACAGCCGTATTAATAAAAACGCTTATTCCACCTTTATTCCATGAGTTTACAAAACCACGGAATAAGAGTTAGTCCATGGAATAAAATTTCCTATTAAAAAAAACAAAACGAAAATCTACTACAATATGTAAAAGTTACCGAACACAGCTAATAATTCTGTCAAAATAATTATCATTTGTTTGACACGTCTGATTTGTATTACTTCGGTGGTTAACTTATTATGCTCGGTGGTTTAACTTAGTAAACGTCACTTAGACGAAATTTTGTTTTTTAAATAACTTAGTCCATGGAATAAGGTTAACCATTCCCTATTCCACGTTTATAAATTTGGCTGTGAATGTTTAATAGATGATTAAATATCGTCGCCTCTAACGAGTTTGTTTGCAGGTGAAATTCTCAAAGAAAGGCATCCCAACAATGTCGCTGGTGCAAAATAGCGAGACGAAGAAAAACGACGTGCCACATTATGCATGCAGTATGTTGGCCCAGAAGCAGACACGAGGGTTGAACTTGGATATTTAATTTTTTTTTAAATTTATTTATTCTATACGAAAAGTTAAAATTAAATTCTAAATATAGAATAGCTCAGTGTAACTAACCACTTGCTATTGCCACTCTTGGAAAAGGTTTTATACGAATAGGTATGCACGAATAGATAGATAAATGTAAGTTTGTAAATGTATGTTTGTTTGCAAAAAGAATTTTACTTTTATAGATTTTTTTTTTTTTTGTTATCGTCATACAAAATCCGGTGGGAAAGACCAACAGAGATGCAGAAGGCTATTAAGTTATTTTTATGGAAGTGGAAGACATTTTTCAGCTACAGTTTTCAAAAGTATACTGCTGGGGAATGGGATATAATAATATGGTCTAACGAGAAGAAAAAGCAACACACCATTTTTGACACAATAAACGTAAGAAAAAAAGAAATTTCTTTCAGGCCATTACGAAAATTGGAGGTCATAATAGAGCCGCGCGTGGGGAATGGGTTGAAAAATGAGTTCTCGTTTGTAGGCTGGTCATAGCCTTGGATAATAATAATGATTACGTAGAAATGTACATACCTACTATTAGGATGTCGAGAGCAATTTTCTTGGACGGGCCCTTTTTGTACATACCTAAAAATGATGGAATGACCGTTCCTTATTTTACCGCACCTTTAACACTCTTTGCACCAATTATATCAATTCATTGATATTAAACATTATAAATAATAACGGAAAACTGTAATTACTTTTGTACAAAACATTTATTCACGAATGGCATTTTTATTAGCGAGAAGAAACAGAAAAAAAAAATTGGCATTCTCCTGATATTCACGTTTTGTTAACTATATCCATACAAATTACAGAAACTGTTTCTGTTGCCTACAAGTATGCAAATAAATATTATAATTATATTTTTATATTTCCAGATACTGTTGCGGTAAATTTTACCACAACAAGTTTCACAAGCCTATTAATTATCATTAACACATTTTAGTCCTTCCTCTTTCGGTGTGGCTCCAAAATACTCTAAGAGTTCAGTAGATACCCAGTTTCCATCAACCAGAGACCTGCTCTTAAAGTGTTTTGGAAAATCAACCCAAGCAGGTTAACATAAATTTAAGAGCAAATGGTGTGACGGACGATCCACAAAATCTTTATATTTAATGTGTGTGACAGGCGGTCCACACCAACAATTATCCAATACCTTTGGTAGCCATAGTGTGACAGGTGGTCACCGTAAATCTTGAGTGTGAGACAGATGATTCACACGGGAAGATAACATGATGAATCCGACCCAGGTTTAACGATATGTGTGACACCTAGTTCACACCAACGTAAATTTAGTATGGCTTAATGCCCAACCTAAAGTGTCTTGAACACAAAAGAAAAGTCACTTTGCGACGTGTTTCCCTATCCCCTTTACTCTGCCTGAAGGTCTACGGGTTTAGAATAATTTAACTTTCGCGGAATTGATCAGATCCTGGCTCATCTTTCTATTTCGAAAATGACGGCAGTCCCATGTCCCATCTGGCAGAATATTTTTCTCCAAGTTTTAGTTTGGGCCGGTTTGGGCTGGGGACTTTACGTGGAAATGTGTAATTTTTCTTTTACCTATTTATACCAATTGAAATTGACGGTAGGGTTGACTGAACTCGTCCATTGAGCCACTTTTGGAAAGAGATCGCTTGCGTGGCTTGGCTCGACTACAGCGCGCATCTCAACCGATAGGCAAGGTGTTGCAGTTAGACTGTGACCGAATACCACACGTACTGGCGATCTGAAAGAGATGGCAAGATAGCAAGTGACGGAAATGGACGAGGCGAGTTCGCCATGACAAGACACTTTTTGGAAAACTACGAAAGAGTTTGGTTGCCAAAGGAAAAAAAAAATAAAAAATTACACTCGTATAGTCGAATTAGAAATTTTGAATTAATTTTTTTAATTTTGGAAAGAAGGAAGAAAAATCTGGTTAGAAATTCTGGATTGGGAGTTTGGAAAAAGGTTTTTTTTTGGAAGGAGATATTTCTGTCGGAGGCGATAAAGTTGTTCGAGGAGTGGAGGCAGGATCTGATTATCGAAGCTAAGTATTTTTATATTCTTTTTGTTTTATTTTGTAGCCTTAAAATTGTCGAAAGTGTTTCCCCGTTAGACCTTCGTTTCGTGCCTTTGTTCTCCCGAAATTGCGGGACTCGTGACCGTATTAGAATACGTTTTGTTTTCGGGAACTTTCCCAAGGCGACCTTTCTTTGTGTCCTTTGTGGCACATCATATTGTCAATTTGTAGATTGTGATAATTTGCATTTTCAATTTCATTTTATCTCTGGAAAATTGGCCCTCCGCCGATTTCCAAAGAGTCTTGTTAACTTTATTTTAATGTCGAAAAAATTTAGGGTTTTACACCTATATCTAAAAAGGTTTCCCTAATAAAATAAGTTCTTCCCTATTGGAAATTTAATTCTTGTGTCGTGTTCTGATTCCAAAAAGAGAATTTTCATTTTTTCAGGTTTTGTAAGTTTCAACCTTTTTTTTTAAAGAAAAACTTCTAGGCGCCCATTTTTCATCAATTGGACCACTGTAGTTAGTTTTCCAATTAATTAATTAAATAATTTTCACTTTTGATATCTTTTCGATTAATCGAGTCGATCAATCGAATTCAACCTGAGTTGAATCCACCCCACCACTGAGCTACGGGTGGCAGCACTTAACCTGCTGTCAGTTGTGATAGAGCGAACGAGCCTAATCGGAACTGTCATTTTATTTCCAGTTTCAATTGTCGCGACGCACATCGTCTGGTGCATTTTCTTTTAATTTCGTTTGTTAATAATTGTTTGGATTCGGAAAATCCACTTGTCATAATCATAAATACATCGTAAAGTTCGCGGAAAATATATTACAACAATAAATTAATAAAAAGCCTTAAAAAATTTTGTGGTAGGTACCATTTGCTTAGAAAGTATGCAAATGATTTTGATAAATTTTTATGGTTAAAAAGCCATAGGTGCGGAGATGTGCAGAATATACCTGAGAAACGGCTACATGAAATTTGGCCCTATGAAAAATGGCCCCACATTTAGAGCTTTTTTTCATAATGAAAAATGGCCCCAATTTCAAAATGGAAAAATGGCCTGAAAATAATGAAAAATTGCCCTAAACAATATATAAAAAAACTGCTCCAAAAATGTATATGAAAAGCAACAACAACAGTCAAATAATTTGTATTACGATTTGGGGCTTTTTTTCATGGTTTTGTAGTCCAATCAAATTATCAAAAAAAAAACCAATATATCTACAAAAAATCGGGGGGGGGGGGGGGGGAGTTAGAATTTAATTGTTTTATTTTAAAGAGGAATTACTTCTTGGGAAATCTACAACCACAATTTTTCAATAAAAAAAAAACCCTCTGCGTCATCCGCCATTTTGAAAAAGGTGTTAAAAAACGTGTAGTTTTTTGATAGCTCCTTCCTATAAAAAGTTATTGTTGAAAAGCCAGCAAATTTTCGATTTTAAAAATGGTTTTTCAAGTTTATTTCATTCAATGTCCATCCGAACGAAAAATCACTTCGGATACTTTTTATAGAACATTAAATTTTCTACATTTCTGTTTATTTAGATTTCATGTTAGTCAAATAACTTTCAAGATACAGCCCGACAAAGTTTCTAATATTGTATAATAAAGTGTAAACTGCCCCTACTTGTTCCCCGTTAGATTAACAAATATATAATTACTAACATATCTGTAGAGAAAGGTTATACCTCAAATTGTATATAATTTGTTTCTCAAAAATTTAAAATTTTTCTTCATACTTTGAATTTAAAAAAGTATATATAAAGTTGACGGGACATTTACACACCCTTTTAGTACGAAACTT
This sequence comes from Melangyna quadrimaculata, assembly GCA_949320155.1. Lineage (NCBI taxonomy): Eukaryota > Metazoa > Arthropoda > Insecta > Diptera > Syrphidae > Melangyna > Melangyna quadrimaculata. Next base: position 440,858,757 of record OX439483.1, read on the forward strand.
TTTGCCTCTTCCCAATAATTTTTATTTAAAAATATAGCCACATTAGTAAGCTAAATTTTGAGATCTTAAAAATCTGACCACTAGAAATGAAGTTAAGATTTTTTAAAAGGAAAAAAAAGCCGATTACCCGGGGTTTAGACAAGCGAGTAGAACTAGTAGCGTTTATGTGTGTTAGTGTATCAGAACACGAAAGTGGCCCAAATAGTATAATGTTTTTTCCTGCGAGTAGCCTGCCAGTTATCCTACTAGTGTAGTGTATTTTTTTCATTTATTTGTTTTGTTTCCATAGTTTCCATAATTTGTATATTTTTCTGTATAAAATATTTAAAAAAAAATCATACTAATGGGTGATTTTTTATGAGGTTTAGAACTTTAAAAAAAAAAAACACAAAAAATTCGAAAAAATGAATGAAATATTTATTTGAATCGATAGTTTGAACCTTGCAATTTAATGTTTAAAGATAATTTCATGCAAATGTTGACCGCGGCTGCGTCTCAGGTAGCCCATCCGCTGAGTCCAATTTAGATGGATGTTGGCTTCCAGTGCGTCAATCGAAGCGGGCTTGTCTCTATAGACATTAGCCTTGACATAACCCCACAAAAAATAGTCTAATGGTGTCAAATCGCACGATCTAGGCGGCCAATTGACCGGCCCGAAACGTGAAATTAACTGTTCACCAAACTCGCCTCGCAATTGCGCCATTGTTTCGCGTGCTGTGTGGCATGTGGCACCGTCTTGTTGAAACCACATATCATGCAAGTCAAGAACTTCCATTTCGGGCAAAAAAAAGTTTGTTATCATCGCTCGGTAGCGTTCACCATTGACAGTAACGCTGCGATTCCCATCATCTTTGAAGAAATATGGCCCAATAATGCCGCCGGCCCATAAACCGCACCAAACAGTGGCTTTTTCGGGATGCATTGGTAGCTGTTGCAATGCTTCTGGCTGATCTTCACTCCAAATGCGGCAATTTTGCTTATTTACGTACCCATTCAACCAAAAATGAGCCTCATCGCTGAACACAATTTTTCGATAAAAAAGCGGATCCTCGGCCAGCTTTCCAAGAGCCCATTCACCAAAAATTCGGCGTTGTGGTAGGTCGGCTGGCTTTAGTTCTTGCACCAGCTGTATCTTAAAAGGCTTTACGCCCAAATCCTTCCACAAAATTTTCCACGTAGTGCTGTAACATTTCGCGGACATTTCGCGGTCTTCTGTCACACTAGCTGATACGGCCGCAATATTTTCTTCACTACGCACAGTACGTAAACGTGTTGGTGGTTTAATGTCCAACAAAGTAAATTTGGTGCGAAATTTGGTCACAATCTTCCGAATAGACTGCTCAGAAGGTCGAGAATGCCGACCATAAAATGGAAGCAGCGCGCGATGAACATTTCGAACCGAGCACGAATTTTGATAGTAAAATTCAATAATTTGCAAGCGTTGTTCATTTGTAAGACAATCCATGGTTAAATTGCAAACCAAACTGAAGCTGTTTGACAGTGACACAAGGTACTAAACACACGTCAGCTGTCAAAACCAGTGTTGCCAAAACAAACCAGCTAAAAAATCACCCGTTGGTTGACAAAACGCGCAGAAAGCTAATAGTCACACATATGTACATCCATAAAACTAACAGTATGAAACAAATGCTACTAGTTCTACTCGCTTGTCTAAACACCGGGTTAGAAAAAATGTATTTTTATTTTATTTTTAAAAAAATAAATTTTTTTATAATCGGTTTTTTTTTTATTTTTAAATCCTAACTTCAAGAGATCAAGATCTCAAAATTTAGCTTATAAATGTGGCTTAATTACATACATGCAACTCAAAGCAGAAAAATAAATTTATGAAAAATATGTTTGTTTGTAACTCGGCAGCTTATTAGATACATATTATGATATGATTTTATCTGGGTTTCGGTCAGTGGTGGATCCAGGGGGGTGGCTAAAGGGGCTAAAGCCCCCCCACAGCCGATTACTAAAATAATTTTAAATAAAGAAAGCAAAGTTTTACAACGTGTAGAGTTTTATTTTCGTCTAAAATATTATTAAGGTGTGCAATTTGATGGAAAAAATAACGTGGTTGGGGCTGAAAATTTTACGGTGACGTGAAATAATCAAAAATTTGGCCTTATTTCGCTTTTATAATGGAAATAACGCCAAATTTTAGTTTTGTCTTTATTTCGATTTAGAAAACGAAATAAGGCCAATTTGGCTTTATTTCGTTTTCATGATTTTTTTCAGAAAACTGCAAAACAAATCGCCGTTATGTTGTTTTCATAAGGTGCAGTGCATAAACGCCCACCAATATAGCCCCCGCGGTTGTTGTTTCCCAAAAAAGAACCCGCGTGGGTTAATTCCACCACAAAAAATAACTAAGACCCGCAGTTGAGAATTGGCGAAGCGGACCACCCAAAGTACTGTTATGTACAAAAAACTTTGATAACAGATCGACTGACAACATAGGCGCCAGCCAGACGAGCGGGACAGAGGACCCGAAAATGGAGTTAAAATCCTTGATCCCGCGAAGCGGGCCACTCAAAGTACTATTTAGAACAAAAACTTTTAAAGCAGACTGACTGATAACATAGGTGCCTGCCAGATGGGGTTTTATTCCTTTTTTGTTTGGGGGGGGGGGGGGGGGCTAATCCGCCGACTGGCAGGCGCCTATGCTTCATAGTTTTTGAACTAATCAGTACTTTGGGTGGGCCGCTTCGCGGTTTCAAGGATTTTAACTCCCTTTTCGGGTCCTTAGCTAAGTTGACGACAGAAACGCAATTGAGACTAAAACCATTGCAATTGGTGAGGAGCAACAACAGCAATTGTTTCTTACGGCTTTGGATGGGGTTACATACTTTTGGGGCTTAGATTTCAAAATTTCAAAGGTCCAAGGCAATTGTACCTACACACAAAATATTTTTGGACTAAGCAATTCTGTAGTCAAGGAGGCTAATTCAAAAGCGTGAGAAACTCTTTGAACTCAGAAAAATCTTGCAGGTGGACATGAATATTTAGAATCCATATATATATATATATATATATTTTAGAGCATTTGTTTCTTACGCCCGACTAAAAGACTTGAAGTTTTAATATTAATTTTTCGATTTTTCGTTTGAACAAAACAAGCAGGTACTCTACTCGTTGTTTGGCTATAGTTCAGGAAAATAGGATCTCAGAGGATTGGGACTGTTAGAGCACTATGAGCTTTTGCCAGTAAGACCACTTAAATATAATTTTTCTGAACTGCCCAATTACAAACAGTTTTGAAATTTTATCAAAAATGTGAAGTTCAAAGCAAACCTTCAGCTAATTTAAACAAACACTTACATAATATTGGTAACTACCTACTACCTAATAAATTATTACTAAGGGGCTTATTGCGAGAGTCTATTCGACTTAAGTCTATTCGTCTTTTTTCGATTCTATCAAATTTGAAATTAGTATCGCCTTGCTCAGTAGACTTTATTGAAATAGAATCTATTTTCGAAAATAGAATATTTAAAGCTCTCGACTAGAGCTTTAGACTGAAATGTCAAATCTCTCTAAGAGTTTTGGAAAACAAATATAGTTTGACAAAAATTTGACGTTTTTTTGATGAAATAAATAGCTTTTCTTCAAAAAAAATAATCATTCATACCGCGACTAATTGCAAAAATGAACTCCGGTCCTTTGGAATTTAGACATTGGATGAAAATATGCAGACATACATTTGTATAATATTATTATGGTGTATACATATTTATGATAACGTGGTAGCTTCGCAGACTCCTTTAAGGGTGCAGTGGTGATTTGTGCATCTTCAAAATGCATTTTCTCTAAAAGTCTTAATAACAGTTATAACAACTTGAAAAATCATTTCGCAGTTGAATGTAAAGCTCCTTTGTACCAAATATGACATTGCAGCTTTTTGCAAACGGAAGGACATTGAGAAAATTGTTGGACATCCATATAAATATCAATAAATACATCAGCATCAGTTTTTAAGACTTTTGTAAAAAAGTGCATTTAAGGATGCATTTTAAAAATGCATAATTTCTAAAGATTGTATAAGTATAAAGATCTTAAAAAATATGTATTATGGTAGCAAATTTTATATTGCAGCACATGTTAAGATGATTGAGCATCTTGAAGGAAGGACACCAAACATGCATGACGATATGAAAGTTCATATTGTACCAGAAGATATTCTTTTCCACTAAAATACATTCTTATTTTAGGTTTAAACAAAAATTTACACAAAAGTCGATCAGAAATTCTTGATCGAAAAAAATATATTTAGGGGCTTATTGCGAGAGTCTATTCGACTTAAGTCTATTCGACTTTTTTCGATTCTATCAAATTTGAAATTAGTATCGCCTTGCTCAGTAGACTTTTTAAATAGAATCGATTTTCAAAAATAGAATATTAAAAGCTCTCGGCTAGAGCTTTAGACTGAAACATCAAATCTACCCAAGAGTTTTAGAAAATAAATATAGTTTGACGAAAAATTGACGTTTATTTGATGAAATAAATAGTTTTTCTTCAAAAAAATAATATTTCATAACGCGACTAATTGCAAAAATGAACTCCGGTCCTTTGGAATTTAGACATTGGATGAAAATATGCCGAAATACATTTGTATTATATTATTATGGTGTATACATACATACATAACGTGGAACTTCGCAGACTCCTTTAAGGGTGCAGTGGTGATTTGTGCATCTTCAAAATGCACTTTCTCTAAAATCCTTAATAACAGTTATAACAACTTGAGAAATCATTTCGCAGTTGAATGTAAACCTCCTTTGTACCAAATATGACATTGTAGCTTTTTCCAAACGGAAGGACATTGAGAAAATTGTTGGACATCCATATAAATATCAGTAAATACATCAGCATCAACTATTAAGACTTTTGGAAAAAAGTGCATTTTATGATGCATTTTAAAAATGCATAATTTCTTAAGAATGTATAAAAGGATATAAAAATCTTTAAAAATGTATTATGGTCGCTAATTTTATATTGCAGCATATGTTAAGATGATTGAGCATCTTGAAGGAAGGACACCAAACATGGATGACGTTATAAAAGTTCATATTGTACCAGAAGATATTCTTTTCCACTAAAATACATTCTTATTATAGGTTTAAACAAAAATTTACACAAAAGTCGATCAGGAATTCTTGATCGAAAGAAAATTCTATTTAGTGGAAAAAAATTGATTATAATAGAAATTCGCAATACCGATGATAGACTATAAGTCTATTCGACTTTAAGTCTATTTTGAATAGACTCTCGCAATAAGCTCCTAAGCAATATAAATAAACGAATTTGTCTAAAAATTTGAGTTATAAAATTAGTTATACTGCCATGTTTTGCTGAGCCTTTATATTGGCTTCTAGATCTGCTTAAAAATAATTCCCATGTTTAACACACATCAGTTCCAAAATCTTGTTATTGTTCTTTATATTAAAAATATTTTAAGGCGCGGATATTTAAAGGAGCGGATATAAAGGCACAAAAACACGGCTATTATTAAAGAAGGAAAGTGATAATGACAAAATTCGTTTTCTGTTATAATTATAACTTCATATGTACAAACTAGATCTCCATACTCCAAGCCCCCCCCCCCCCCCCACAGCCAAATCCTAGATCCGCTACTGGTTTCGGTTCCTTAATTTATTATGATATTAGTTTCCATTAAGTATTGCATGTGGTTGTTTTCCACTTCACTCAAAATATAACAAAAATTGTATTAAAATGTTTTTCACCATTCCACTGTTTTTTTTTTTTATTTATTTCTGGAGGAAAATGGAACTTAAGTTTATTGGTTCGTTTATTGGACCTTTAGAATTAAAAGTGGTCGGAGCAACCGATAAATGTCATTTTAAAATCTAACGAACCAATAAATATTTAAATGAGCTTGGTGCAATTGGCTAAAACTGAAATTAATCTTTTTTTTAATTATCTTTAATTGATAAACATTTAAAAATAATCGCACCGTTATAATATAAAATATAAAGCATGCGTCAAGTTTATAATATTTTAGGTCAGGTAGGTACAAACATGTAAACGTAATAAAAGAAATAATTGCATTTGTACCAAAACTATTCGAATGGAATTTTAATAAGTTAACTTCAAAAAGAGTTAACACATTTGACTTTTTTATCTTAAGTGTTTTCCCGTTTAACGCACACTCATTTTTTTGTTTGGAGGTACCTACATTCCAGAAATAAGAAAATATTTTCTGATAAAGAATGCCATTTAATAAAGAAAAAAAAAGAAAAATAAAGAAAAAGTATTGACTGCTGTTCAAATAATAAAAAAAAAAAGTTTATTTTTGGAAGGCGTGAGTAAGATTACGAGTGTTGATTAATTCATGGGTTTTTTTGTTAGGAATGTTTTTGTTTGTCTACAAAAAAGCGTAGGAAAGTGTTTAAGAAAAAAACACAAATAAAAATAAATAAATTAAAACTGTATCAAATGAATCGGTATCTGTAGAATATTTAATGAAGGTAATAGATAATGTGGATTTTAAGCTTAGACATCGAAAACATCTCGTCTATTTTTTTTTAATTTGAATAAAATGTAGGTATATTATATCATCCTGGCGAGCTTTAGGAGATGTTTAGTAGAACTGGGAGTAATGATAATAAATACAATAAATATACAATTGATTGATTGTTAAAAACTATTATTATTAAATACTTTTTCCTTACTTTTTAAAGAATCAAAGGTTCTCTTGATAGTTTACAAGAGAAATAGAGAAAGTTGTTTGTTTACCTGCAAGAAAAAGAAAAAGATACATCTTTAATAAATGATTGTTAAAATAATTTTAAAACGAAAATAAAGCTAAAAAGTACGTAAATGAAAGATTTATTTTAAGTTAGGGGCCATGCATTTTGTGGGTTTTTTTGTCTCCAAGTTGTGGTTAGTAGAAGTATTTTTAAAATTAATAAAAATGAATAATAAAAAATAAAAACAAAATTTTGTTTTTTTTTTATTTAAATTTTAATTTAAATAATTATCACAATTTGTATATAAACTATGATTAGGTAAATCCTTTAGGTAAATAAAAATTAGACAGGATTAAAAGCTATTTATTTAGTTGTTGAGTTTATTCACAGTCTAACTTGTTGCCTTATCGTGATTTGTATGCAAGTGTAACAGGGTCATTATTATAATATGAAAGGGTTCAAGTAAAATACACAGTTGTACATTGTTAAAATTACCAGCTTGTCATTTTGATTAAACCTTGATTTGGAGGCCAAATCTAGTTGTTGGTTTTGATTAAACATTAATATTTATTTTCGGGAGTGTAAGAGCGAGTTTCACAGTCACAGGAGTTGACTAATTTTGCAGTCCACACTTAGGTGAATGAGTTGTTCCCTACTTAAGTTACTCAGACTGCTAAAATATATATTATGTATAAAGTATTATCATAGTTAAGGGTACCTACGTGCACAAAAATCAGTGCCAACTTAAGTGTCCTACTTTTACAACAGCAACTTAGTTGTTCAGAATTTTGTTATAGTTCATGGTTTGATAGCAACACAAATACAACATGCATGAATTTTAAAACTAATGTGGTCTTGTAGAAAATTGTATGAAAAAACAAGTTTATATTGGATGGGTTTTTCCTTAGTTGCACATTTCTAAAGTTATAGGTAAAGGAAAATGTCGGAATAAATGGGGTGATTTAAGCGTTTTTTTCACTGTTGCATTTTTCCTGCAGCGAGCACAGGTTATTCTAAGTTGCAAACTTAGCTACAGACTACTCTAACATGCCCCAACAACATATCAAACATTCAGGACTACATCGCGCTTTGCGAATTTATTGTCGAATTTGACTGGGTTATGATCCATAAACTTTCTTTCAAACTGGCTGTAGAATGTCCTTTCATGTATGTACCAAAACAAGATGAAATCGTTATACTAAATTCAAATGTAGGTACACCGTACATTATGTATGTGTGTACGACGTATATTTAATTTGCACAACAACCCTGTGCAATTAAATTTATTCAGATAAAGAAATATCATTGTCTGTGAAAATGTTTTTTTTTTTTTTGTTTTGTTCATCAGTCACGCTAATCATTAATCAAATAATATTTTGTTTTACTGCCACCGCAATTGCTAACACTCATAACATAAACAGAGATACAACAACAAAAAATACGTACTCTAATTTTTTTAATTAAATTGTTGGTTCCAAGTTGCCAAGACAGTACATTTTGTCCGCTTATTAATAAAAACAATAATATTATTCGGTGAACGAGTCTTACATTAAAGCTTTGATAGGAAAAAGAATTTATATTCGAATTTGAATAAAAATTATGTTTTTTTTTTCTTTGCCAGAAATTTTTTTATTGGAAGAAAGAAAAAGTGTGTTGCAAAAAAAAAAAAAAAAAAAAAAAACAGATAAATTCAATGCGAATTCAAAATTAGAACTAGGTCAATGACATTTTTTTTTAAACTTGTCGTTTTTTGTTCAGTCGTTTGGACTAAAAAAAAATAATTTGCAAGCAAAATACAATCCCAATTTTAGGAAACTGTTAAATAAATTTTTGAGCATAGAAAAAAAAAAAGAAAAAAAGTCGCGATTTAAAAAAGATCGTCAAACAGCGAAAAAAGATCCTAAATTGTATTCACGAAAACGATCTATATAAATTTCATTGCCCCATTCTTATTCGGCTTATTGAAATGCTTCGTGATATTTCATTTATTTTTGTAGGTAAAATATGTACGTTAAAACATATTTTTGTACCCTTAACTGACTTTAGAAAAATCACATATACTTGTTAATCACCATTTCAGTTAATCGAAGACGACTGTCATGTCGAACACAAAAGAGTATAACCTACCTACTTAATGAAACTGGTGTTAAGCTCTATAAAAAATAACATTGTAATAAAAATGTTTTAGGTAAAATGTTAACGAACTTTAATAGAGTTTATTAAGTTCATCAAACTGGTTTTACCTTAAAATTTCAATTAAGACACAGCAAGAGGATATCAAAACAACTTTGACGTTACATTTTTTTTTTTTTGTTCGATAAGTGAATGTGATAAGATTATTTTCCAACCAGTGATATTAAAAAAACATTAACCTGTTAGAACTTACTCTTCTTAACTTTTCATCGCCGCCGCCGGCCGGTTGGTATTCACTTTGTCCTGTTTGAAAGTTCAAACTAATACTTCATCCGGTATACCAGAGGTGAAGGCGTGTTATAAAAGCATCAAGATGCGAGAATATCTTTAGAAACTTTTGCTTTTTGTGTTGGTATTATCAGTGACAAGCCATAAGGTATAATTGCCTTGTCATTTAAAATTCCTTTGCTTTGTCTTCCTGTTTCCCTTTCAAAAATTCAAAACAAAAAAAAAATAAAACCCCACCATCTGGTTATTGAATAATGAACCTATGTGATATCAAAAAAAAAAGTCTTGTTCATTTTTATAATTAACATTAAATAGATATGCAGCAACTTGGAAGTGCCAAGCGCATGCAACAACGGATGTACTTCAATATTTATATGACACTTCCGCCAACGATAAACAAATGACATACAAAAAGTTCATCGGAGTTTAACTCTAGATGATGTTTTTTTTTTATTTTGTTCGTACCCATCAAGCAATATTTGCCTGCAAGTATTTTTTTGTCCCGTGGTGATTTTTCCATTGTACATTATGTTAATTCATTTCAAAATCCTGCTTCAAATATCTCCAGTAAGATAAGCTCTTGTATTATTGTCACAAACAATTAACATTAAAAATTCATGGCTGGTAAATTTTTTCTAGATACTTATTTATGTCAAATCCAATCATTAAATTAACTCTGTAACGTTTTCGAAGTTTTTTTTTAATACAAATTTGAATGTATGTATGTTATGTATGTACAAGAAAATAACAATTAATCAAGTTAATAATTAATATTTGTGTTTAATAAAAATAGAACTTATTATAAGCCCTTGTCGGAATTAAGTTACAATTTCAATTAAATTTAATACAATTAAATATTTCCATTTGTTATATTAAACTTTTGACTTCACTCTATTGCAACACCATAGCCGTGACAAAAATTATTAACTTTTCAATATTTAAAAATCGCACCTATTGAATAAAATGTCATTTTAAATTTTCGTAAATAATTTGTCTCGCGTTTTTTTTATCACAAAATATCTCTTGTTACGTAATACTAACTTGATTGTGAAACTCAAACAGAAGTGCGAGAATAATTGTAGTAAAATTGTGGTAAGATTGACAAAAAATTGTCGTTAATTTGTTGTAAAATTTTGGTAAACGAAATTAAGTGTCACGTTAGCCTTTCTTGTCAAATAAACATTGGATATGCTAAATTGATAGTCAAGTAAGCTCTAACACAACTCAAAGCGGTGTAAAATTGGTTCCACAAAGAAAAAGCAATATGTGAATAACTGTCGTAAATTTGTGGTAAAAGAACAAAATATATCTCTTTTTTTTCCGGTGGTAATTTTATGTTGACAGCTATTTTACAGTCAAATTAGTACTGCAACTCTTTTAAATGTGTTAAAATGGGGTTTTACACAAAAAGGGAATGGTTGAATAAATGTTGTAAATATGTCGTAAGACTGAGGTAAGAAAAAAATATGCAACGTTTATTTCGTTTAACAACTATTGGAAATGCTAACTTTCAGTAGGGAAAATCTAAACTAGGAAAACTAGTTAAAAACTTGGCAAGCCCTTGCGGAATTTCAGTACCAACAATTTAGATGAGGAAAACTTTTCAAACACTCTCATGAGTAAAAAACTCTCTAGTAAAAACTTGTTGGATATGTTTCGGTACCCCACCCGGAATGTCTCTTGTATCTACACCAAAAACAAAAGTTTTATAACCACCATGCAATTTCTGTTTCATACGACATTTTTTCTCTCTTTCCTTTGTCTTTTTTTATATCACACTGTTTTCTATGGGTGTGATACATCTGTTTATAACATGTATTTGCAATATGGTATAAAACATTAGAGTATAAAACTTATTCAGTTTCGACAGTGAATTTCTGTATAGCTAGTTAGCCCAGTCCCTTGGACTGACAAGCAGAAGACCGCGTGATCAAGTCCGCATAAGCCAATTTTTTTTTTTTCATAATCGCCAAGGCCCTTGTTCTGGCCTGTCTTAACCCTTGCTAGCCCCTCTCCAGAATCTATGTAAAAATCACTAGTACCTTGTCCCGGGAAGCTTTAATTCACTTGACCATACCTTGGATAAAGTTTTTTAAGATGTTTTCTTCCAAATTATCCCATTCCTCGAAAGTTAGGGTGGGGCGTCAGACAACAGCGCCCAATGAAAGAATTTCCAAATCGTTTTGGAAATATCGCCCAAGAAAAACTCTGAACAAATTATTTTATTTCGGGCGTTAATACCTTGATTTGCTTATTTTTATTAAATGAAAAAACGCCCAAAATAGGAAAAATTGCAAATCGCAAAATAACCCCCAAATGTTAGGAAATATCTCACAAACCAGATTCTTAAGAATATTTGTATTGAAAATGTCATGAAATAAAGTCCAATGCAATTTAGTTCAAAACCAAAATTTTGGAGTTTATAATTCTTTTAAGAATGCAAAAAAGTCAAGACGATTAAGATGTTATTGAATTTTTCTTAGCCCGAAATTGAGGAAAGAATCTTCAAATTTTACAAAAAACTATTTACATACAAAATATTTGGGTGGCATTTCCATTTTATAATTTAAAGGAAAGTAGTTTTGGGCAATTTCTAATTTCTTCTTTATTTTTTTTTTTTTTAGGCGATACAAAATATTTGAGTACTTCTTATTTGGGTGCTTTTTCATTGGACATTATTGATATCTAACACCAGGCAGGTCGGCTCCTTTTCATTTTTCCAATCAGCATTGTATATAAAACATATAGTACTATTAATGAGTCGATTTTTCGTATGATACTCTACGCCTATAGGTGTATTATCGCTAGAGAGATTTAATGAGGTTTTCAATGTATTTTTAACTCTACATTATCTACAGAGAAAATGCCCTCCCATGTCAGTGGCACCGCCACCGTCGTTTTGGTTTTTTGATAATACTATAAATATTTATATGTAGTAGCCCGTAGCGTAATGGTTAGTGCGTTCAACTGTCACGCTGGAGGTCTAGGTTCGCTTCCTTGCCCCGTCCACCTAAAAACTAAAAAGTTTTTTTCAGGGCTAATGCCTCTTGCGAGGAATTGACAAATCCTCCAAGAGTATCACTTGTCACGAATAAATGCTTCTCGTCTAGCCGTTCGGATTCGGCATAAAATTGTAGGTCCCTGTTCCTGGTTCCTGTCGATAGGCGCACACAGGAATGTTTGCGAGTTGTTAGTCACTAGGCCCTGGTTCTTCATGAGCCGTAGTGCCGCCATTGTATATAAAACCCTCTAGTACTATTAATGAGTCCAATTTCGGGACGATAGTCTAGGCCTATAAGTGGAGTGATTATCGCTAGAGAGATTTAATGAGATTTTCAATGTGTTTTAACTCTACATTATCTACAGAGCAAATGCCCTCCCAGGCCAGTGGCACCGCCACCGTCGTTTTGCTTTTTTGGTAGTACTATAGATATTTATATACAATAGTGCCACCCGATTTATTTTTTTCATTTATTTTTTATATAGATATTTATATACAATTCCATCTGCAGTTCCCAAACGATTTCGATGGGTTCATGTCTGGGCTAATTGTAAGCCAAGCCATCACGTCGATTTCCATTTCTTGGATATAAGTCGGTAACACACTTAAGAATGTGTGATCTAGTATTGACTTGCACCAGCAAAAAAGTTTTGTCCAATAAATGGTGCGAATTGAACCACACATTCCTCCAGAATGTTATAAGTGTAATAACTGCAGTTCACCAATCTTTATTCCATTCTATAAACAGCTCAGTTTTTTCCGCGAAAAGAAATTTTCGTGTCCACATAATGACAGAACCGTCCACTTGACCGTCTCCACAAAAATAAAACGGTTAACCTTTGCATATGAAAACTATAGTAATATCATCAACATCGACGACTACTGAGTCACGTAGTGTCAAAATCCACCAACTTCTTTCAACACTTTTTGTTGAGGAAACAGATTTGAAATTCGAGATCTAACTCTCTTACTCCCTTACAATATAACTAGACTTACTCTTTCTAAACATTAATGTCTACGCTGTCAAAATCATAAATTATTTTGCTAACACATGCGCCACCAGCCGTGGAAATCCAGCGTAAATAAAAACGACTCCATGATAATATTATAGAAGATTTCATATACAAATGTTAAACTACATAAAAGAAAATCATTAACTTTTTTTTAAGGAAGTTATCTCGCCTTTCCAACATGGCTTTGTTTCTGGCAGATCAACAACTACTAATCTCGAGCTATTCTCTTACTTTATTCTTAATAAACTCGAGGAAGGATATCAAATTGATGTTATATATACGGATTTCGCGAAAGCTTTCGACAGGGTTAACCACACAATTTTAATTAGGAAATTAGAAAGATTAGGTTTTCGTTCTTATATTTTAAAACAGCTGGTGTCCTATCTTAAAGGACGTGTTCAGTTTGTTTCAATTGATAATAACCTGTCAAGACCAGTCTCTGTATCTTCGGGTGTCCCACAAGGTAGTCACCTCGGACCCCTCCTTTTCCTAATTTTTATCAACGATATGCCCGATGTTTTCTGAATATGTTTTAACACGAAATTTCACATAAATTACGTCTATAAATCGGGAACCAGACATCGGTTGATGTCGGGGTGTGTTTCGTTGGATTTAGAATAATTGAAGCCATAGGCATATGTTTATTTTTTGACCCCTCCCTCACCCTTGTACGAGGGGGTAGCAAAATACCCTCAGCGGATAAGGGTTTTTATTTTTCAGTAAATAATTGTTGTGAAATGAATATTCCTAAAATTTTAAGATGATCATCGACGCGGATTTCATACTCTACAGCATATTCGAAGTCTATTTTTATCCATGTATTAGATTTTTGTATAATCGCTTTCAAAATGGGGCGAGGGGAAGGTGGAAGTATTTCAAACAACTATATATTTGTTTTGATTTAATCTAAGCATATGGCACATGAACTTAGGGTAATTTTTGATGGCCAATCCTATGCAATCAAAATAGTTGCAATATAATTTCTCTAGAAAAAGTTAGAACCTTTTTATAAAATGATGACTAAATTTTCAGTGAAACGAGCATAACATTACCAAATTTCAACGGTATGGTGATTAAACTAGGCACACATGTTTTTGTCGTAAGAAATAAGAATCAAAAGAGTCCATACAAATATCTGGGGTGAAAGGGTGTTTTTTTTTGAGTGAAAGGCAAAAGTGAATTACTATTACCAGTAAACCCCTTCCAAAACTGGTATTTTGATTAAAGTTGGTAGAAATGTTTTATTTCTTGTTAGAACCAAGACTCAAATGGATCAATGCAAATATATTGGGTGTTTTTTTTAGGTGGAAGGAAAATTTGGGTTATAAACTCAACATTTAATTTGTATGCAATCGGGGTGCAAAAATATCTAGCATGATTTTAAAGTGTTTTTTAACGTTGAATCCAATTTAAGTAAAATTAAGATGATACAACCACCGTTAAGAAAGTAATCGTCGTTCTAATCGAAAAAATAATGCATTTTTTTACTAGAGCAGATAAAACATTTTCTCTCAAAAAACCCTTTGAAAATAGATATTTGATTTCTCTTTTTTATTCTTGGTAACAATAAATAAACAAAACATTCTTACCAACTTTCATCAACGTACTAGTTCTAGAGGGGGTTTACGGGGCATAGTTTTCCAATTTTCTGTTTCACTCAAAAAAACACCCTTTCACCCCAGATATAGACTCTTTTGATTCAAAATTCTCACGACAAATGAGACATGTGTGCCAAGTTTCCTCACCATACCATTGAAATTTGGTATAGTTATGCTCCTTTCACTGAAAATTTAGTTATCATTTTATAAACTTTTTCTAGGGAAATCATATTGGAATTATTTTGATTGCATAAGACTGGGCATTAAGGTCATGTGCCATATGCTTAGATTATACCAAGCCAACTATATAGTGGTTTGATTTACTTCCACCTTCCCCTCCCCCCATTATGAAAGCGATTATACAAAAAACTAATACATGGATAAAAATGAACTTCGGATATGCTGTGGAGTATGAAATTCTACGTCGACACTCATCTTAAAATTTTATGAATATTCATTTCATAACCATTATTTTCTGACAAATAAAAACCCTTATCCGCCGAGGGTAGTTTGTTCGACCCGCGTACAAGGGTGGGGGAGGGTTCAAAAAATGAACTTATTCCTATGGCCTCAAGTATTCTCAATCCAACGAGACATTCCACGAAATCTACCGATGTCTGGTTCTAAATTTATATGCTTATTTATGTGAAATTTCGTGTTACAACATCGTCAGAAGGCAACCCTTATATCTCCGGTCTGCCAGTGTTGCCACCGTGGCAACACTTCTTAGAAGTAAATTAAGGATGTGGACTATTAGCGTGCCAAAGCTCATCCGGTCAGAGTTAAGTGCAAGGTTTGACCTAAAATATGGCCTTAGTGCCCTAACTATAAGTGAATTAATATACTTAACTTAGATATTATCAAAATGCAACTTGAGTAGATTTTTTTTTATTTTGTTTCATTCAGTATTTATTCAGTATTTATCTTATTTGTATAACAAAAAAAAACAAGATTTGTTTGGCTGGCTAGTAAATTGTCACCAAAGACTTATCTCGATTGTTCAATATACATATACATTAAGTGGGCTACTCAGAATAAGTGTACAAATGTTCAAAAGATAAATAAAGTTAAATGTGCCCACATATTGTCTGATATAGGATTAAAATTTATAATAATATTTGTTGCGGCGCATGTTTATCACTTCAACAAAAGTAAATAAAAATCTAGAAACGGGAAAGTAGATACGAGTATATGGAATCATCATTTTGAAAATTAAAAAAAAAAAAAAATATTAAACAAATTAAGATTAAATGAACATGAAGCCAAAACGAAAGTCAAAATAATTTATTAAGAAGACATGTGTGTTTGAATTTAAAAAAATGGTCGATGATTCAAATTGAGGAATTCTGTCACCCAATTTTAGACTTTTGATGGAGATCTCACAATTATCTTGAAATGAACCAAAAACCGAATTTTATTTATTTTTTTATTTGGAAAGTTTTATATTTTTTAATTCGATGACATACACTGAATCAAAAAAGTCTTCGTACACCTTCAAGTTTGGATTGTTTGCAAAAAAAGTACTACTTAAATTTGGGAGAATATGACTATAAATGAAAGAAATACTTTTAGTTAAACAAAAAAAATAAAAAATCACATTTTTATTTCGAAAAAATAAAACCAAAAATTTATACAATCCAACACTTTAAAATTCATAAACAAAAAAGTCTCCGTACATCAATAGAATTTACCTACAGGGGTATTTACCTAAAGTGTCACAAAAAGTAAGAGCGCGTAGGTTGGGGTCGAGACAATCAAAAACTCGTATAAGAAAGGGGGAGACTATTACCCCCCCCCCCCCTTGAGACAGGGGCAATTATCAAAAAACATTTACATAAAAAAGAAAACAAAATTAGTAAAAATCAACCGTTACACGAACAACAACGTGTTGTACTGTTTAGCAAACCCAGAAATCCCTTCTTTTATATTCTTTTTGAATTAAGTTGTTGTAGTGATCAGTTTTCGAAAAATTAGTTTTCAGACATAAAATTTTGAAAAAAAAATATTAACACAAAAATTTCAAACTAATTTTATTCCAAAAGTTTACTTTGTTGGGTATTATTTTTGTTTTCAAAATTCAATGCTTCAATTCAATGAAAAAGAAGTGATTTTTGTAAAAAATTGCATTAATTCCGGGTTGGCAGCTACCTAATTAAGAAAAAGCAGGCAATATTTGTTTAAAAGATTAGAGTCTAAGCTTTAATTTGATGTATGTTTTAAGTTCTTACCATATAAAATGTTGAACATTTCACCTGAAAATGTAGATATTTTGGTATATTTTTGTATTAAATCAGGTCTGGCAAGGGCATGCACCTATTTAAGAGGAGCCAACCCAGCCTATGTTTTTTTAATAGAGCGTCTGAGGTTTAATTTAATGACACTGGTTTACCTTTTGTCCATATATAAAAAAAAAAAACAATTTTTTATACAAAATGTAACTGAAAACTTTTAAGACTGAGTTCAATCTATTTTTTTCCTACGCTTGGAAGACTTGGGAAATCCCCAAATGTGTTCGTTGATCAATTTTTTTTTTTTTTTAATTCAAAGTATGAGTTGCTAATCATGGATTTCATTCAATCAGCCAATTTTGGTTGATTAGCGTTGTTTAATTAAAGCCTATGAAAGTCACATACTAAATTTAACACACTGTGAACAAACTGGCTTTTAATAAAGAAAAAGTGTTTTTTATTAATTTTTTTGCAGATTGTCTACTTTTTTTTTGGTATACAATACTTTATCAAACTCGACCAAAATAAAAACTTGTAAGCGAGTTTTCGACATTTTTTTCCTTTAAGAAGGGTTGACACGTTCACCTTCCCATTTTAAAAGTGGCAACCCTATTTTTTTTATTTTCAGTACAGTCTAATCTTGAAGTTGATACTAGTTTTATCCTCTAACTCGATGAGAAAAAAGTGCTTTTAAAAGATGGTTGGCAACCCCCCCTACCCCTTTTAAACAAGGCAACCCAATATTTTTCGTTCTATCTCGACAAGGCCTATAATTATGGCGTAGTTAAAATCTCTTACTCGATGAGCTAAGTCATTGTCGAAAAAACCTACCGGAAGTGTCCCGTTTTGGACGTCACCTACCCAAATTTCGCTAGGCAACCCATGTGCGTTGAGTTTCTCTTGAATAGATTTAGATTTAGATTTATTTGAAAAATGAGAAAAATAGTACAAGAGATTTGCATCTTATTATAGTACTTAATATATAAATTCAATCAAAAAATATACATCAAAGAATATCCAAATTTAACCAAAAAAAAATAAGATTGAAAATCATTGATTAATACAAAAAACAAGAAAATAAGACATATGTAGATATGTATGTATACAAATTTAGAAATCTATCGATTAAGGGGTGTTAGAATCTCTTACCTCTCCGCCTAATAGTTTGAACATTTTTTAATTTTTTTTTGTCAAAGTTTTGATTTTGAAAATTAATTTTTCAAAAACTGTCCATTAAAACAAATTTGTTTAAAAATAAAATAAAAGAAGGTATTTATAAAAAGCTACGTCAGAGCATTGTAAGTGTTGCCGTTGTTTTTTTAATATTTTACTTTAAGTCAATTGTTTTTTTTTTATTAAATTACCCCTTCCGCCCAAGCTGAAGAAATGAACCCCCGCAATACGATTTGTTTATTGTCTCAAGCCAAGCTACGCGCTCTAGCTTTTTGTCACAACTTATGTTAATCACCCTGTATAAGCAATAAACGCTTCAAATCTTTACCCATGTGTGCTTCATTTTACTTGCAAATTTAAATCATCTCTACATTTGATCGAATGAATTTGCCAGAAAGTTTATCTAAATTCGTATAGTACATAAATCCGAAAACTTTCCCATTCATCAATAATTCCCCATCATAAAAATTAGCGCGAAGGACGGCCCCCCTTTCCATATACATATTGCTTGCAAATCGAAATGACTGAAAAACTATCCAACACTGGTCACCGTATTGAATACACAACAAGGCAATCACTTGAATATACACACAGTCGATTTTTTTTATTTTTATAAAAAAAAAACTATAAACAACTCTGAATACAGTTAAATATATGTAGGTATGTATCTTTTGTCATCTGATGTGTATAAAGGTTATAAAATGATAGAGGGAGAAATGTCATTTAATGGAATTATACGTTTTTTGTATTTATACTCTTATGTATTTGACATCTGACTGACTGTGTTCTGTGTATGGCCCGTTCCCCATTGCTGGAATATCTATTATTTGTTCAACGAACTGAATATTTTAAATTCGTCGGGTTCATAATAATGTTGGACATGGGGGAGGGTGGCAATATATAGAGATATATAGAGATACAGGGTGATTCGCATAAGATGCGACATGCGACAAAAGGTTGAATGGTTTGTAGGTTAGGTCGAGACAAGACACAAATTGTATGAAAATGGTACCTATTGATTTCCGACCGGGAGGTGAATTTTTCTAAAAAGTTGAATTAAGTTAAAAAAAATTATTAATAAAAAACAACTGCAACACTAACAATCCATTCTTTTATTTAGTTTTATTTTGAAAAATTACGAAGTCAACTTCCTCATAAAAATATAAGAAAATCTTGCTTAACTTTTTTCTTACTTTTGATTAAGAAGTTGGTTCCTGTATTTTTGAATATTAAGAAAAGTAAAAGTTCTAGAACCATCCGGTTTTCAGTGTTAGATTTAAAATTTATGAGAGAATTGTTAAGTACTATAAAAGAGTCTTACTTTTACGATTGCTTTTAATAAATTGAATTGAATTGAATTGAATTGAATTGAATTAAATTGAATTGAATTGAATTGAATTGAATTGAATTGAATTGAATTGAATTGAATTGAATTGAATTGAATTGAATTGAATTGAATTGAATTGAATTGAATTGAATTGAATTGAATTGAATTTAATTGAATTGAATTGAATTGAATTGAATTGAATTGAATTGAATTGAATTGAATTGAATTGAATTGAATTGAATTGAATTGAATTGAATTGAATTGAATTGAATTGAATTGAATTGAATTGAATTGAATTGAATTGAATTGAATTGAATTGAATTGAATTGAATTGAATTGAATTGAATTGAATTGAATTGAATTGAATTGAATTGAATTGAATTGAATTGAATTGAATTGAATTGAATTGAATTGAATTGAATTGAATTGAATTGAATTGAATTGAATTGAATTGAATTGAATTGAATTGAATTGAATTGAATTGAATTGAATTGAATTGAATTGAATTGAATTGAATTGAATTGAATTGAATTGAATTGAATTGAATTGAATTAAATTGAATTGAATTGAATTGAATTGAATTGAATTGAATTGACTGTAAAAATCAAAAATAGTACTTAATTACCTAAAACGTTCAAAGAAATCAGTTTGAAAAAAAAGTCATTTATATTCCAAACTTTTGAGTTTACAAACTAAATATTCAAAAACAATTCACTGATTTAAAAATAAAATTAAACAATCGATTTGGTTCTAAAAAAAAGCTATATAGCATTATAGTGTAAGTGTTGCCGTTTTTTTTAAATATTTTTTTTTTTTAATAATCCCGGGAGATTCACATCCGATACGATTTCTTCTTGTCTTCCCGACTGGAAAAATTCCAAGCAAGCCCTTGGTGGATTTCGGTGCCAAAAATTTAGACGAGGGAAACTCGTCAGGCCCTGTGTAGTAAAAATTTGTTTGACATGTTTCGGTCCCCACCAATATCTCTTGTACACCAAAAACAAAAATTTTATAAGCACCATGCAAATTTAGCATTATACCAAACTTTTTTCTCTCCTTCCTTTGTCTTCTTTTTCATATCACACTTTTAACTATGGGTGTGAGACATCTGTGAATTATACGATTGTTCATTGTTCAATGAGAAAAACCCTGTTCTAAGTTGCTCTACCTAAAAAGCAAGTACATAAAATCCGGTTCTATTCTGTATGTATTTGTTATGCAATATGGATTGAAAGGTATTCACTTTCGACATTCAATTTTTGAATAGCGAGTTAGCCCTCAAAAAGTGCTCAAGTGGTGGAGATCAAGTCTCACATAATCCAGTTTTTTTTTTCTTTTTTTGCCAGACGAGGCAAAAAGGGTTCATAATCGCTAAGGCCCGTGTTCTAGCCTTTGCTAATTCGTGCAAGTGCCTTGCAAGAATCTATGTTAATCTCTCTAGTGCCTTGTCGAAAACTAGATTGTTTTTCTGCGAGGGTTGTCCCAACATACAAACTCTTGATTTTGAATCACCCTGTATTATTATAGTTGTACAGTATTTTTTCATTTGATTATTTAATGTGATGCGAGAAGTATTTTTGTTACTGTTGCTTTGTTTTCTTTAAAAAAAGAATGAAAAATAGAAAGTATTTATAGTGAAACAAAAAGTATACTTGATAATTCTCAAAAAGGAAAAAAAAATCACTTGAAATAATTCCTTACCTCCTGTCTTTCGTCAAAGAGTTTTCAAATAACTGCCCAAAGAATATTCTTCGACTTAAATATTGACAAAACAGAAACTTGACCTGTTTTTTTAATTTAAGTTTATAACTCGAATTTGATAATGTTTTGTCCTGTAAGAAAACAATTAAATATTCAATGAGAAAAGGACAAACGAATGAGGGTTTTTTTTTCGTCGGTAGAAAAGTTATATTTTTGCTTCATAATTGTATTTTCTTTTCCCTTTGTTTGGCCTATAGAACTTATAATGTTGTTTTGTGTTTGCAAACTTAATTTTTTACTTAAGCACATTTTTATTTTCTCTGTTGCAAATTTTGGATTGGCCCAATTTTTAACTACAATTAAAACTTTAAAATAGAAATTATAGGTCAATAGTTTGTTTCTTTGTTTTTATTCTTTTTGTGTGCAAATAATTGTGGGTGACTGTAGTTGAGAACTAAAAACATTTTTTGTATGGAAAAGTATTTAAATATTTATACTTAACTTGCTAGCCCAAAGTTTAAACAAGATTTTAGAATTAGAACTATGGTAGCTTTTGCGCTAGTGTGTCAGAAAAAGAGAGAGCTCAATAGTAGACCATTAATAGAATGATTTGGTGACCTGCTACCTGGAAAAATGCCCAGTTTCTGTCTAGTTTCAACATGAAACTAGTCAGTTTTCTTTAGGGAAAATCTAGACGAGGAAAACTTGTCAAATATACGTCAAGCCCTTGCAAGTTTTCAGTAAGTGAGGTTCTCGCTAGTAAGAATTTGTTGCGGACGTTTTCGGCATCCTATCAGACTAAGCACTATCGTTATTGATACATATGCAAAATTTTAACTAAATAAATTGAATCTTAAAATAAAAAAAAATTAACTTTTATTATAATTGATCAGTTTTGGTTTCAAAAAAAAAGTTATAAATTTCACGCTCTTGCAAATCCTGCCAAAATAATGTAATAAAATTCACAGTATCTTTTTGCTGTGATTTTTATAAGAGTCGGTAAACATCGACCAAAATTTGTGTCTAGGTAGGGTATAACAGACTGATTGAAGAGCCCACTGTTATACCTTGGGCGAAACACAATTATTCCTGGAGTTGAGGTCACTTGTACTTTTTAATAGAATTTTATTCATTCACTCCACTTAAAACAGAAGTAATTTCAATATTTTAATATTTAAATTTATTCATCTTCTTATCATAGGTATTTAATTTCGAGAATCTCTATTTTCACACCCCCGCCAAAGGCTTTTGAACTTTTCATTAAAATTAATCAAAAATTATAATTAACTGTCTTAAACTAAATTTACATAATTCCAGATGGTTTATTTACATTCGAGAATCTCTATTTTCACACCCCGCCCGCTAAAGGCTTTTTGAATTTTTAATTAAAATTAATCAAAAAATATAATTTAGTGTCTTAAACCTTATTTACTTCATACCAGATGGTTCATCTCAAGTGGTTTATATCCGGTTGTTTTTGTGGTGGTATGTAGTTTAGATTAAGCGCATTTTTGTACTTTTCTTCAAAAGTAAAAGAAGACTCAATACAGAAATGATCCTGTGAAGTATAGTCTTAATTGTAAAAAAAATTAAGCGCATTTTCGTACACGATACTAAATCAAATAATATGATAATAAGAGTATTTTACAAATATGCCCAGTATCATACTAAAATTGCTTTAATATAGTTTTAAATTCATAAAAATCTGCGCTATTATTTTTATTATTCACGTTTTTATTTTTGGTCTGAGTTATTTTACTATCGTTTTTGAATGTTTCTAGAAAAATATGAACAAATCTTGTTTCTGCTGGTCCGGGGCCTAGAGTGGTTTTTCTGACCAGGCAAAAGGGTTCATAATCGACAAGGCCCTAGTTTTGGCCATTACTCAGCCATGCTAGGGCCTTGCCAGAATCTATTTAAAACTCTCTAGTGTCAAAAACTAGAATGTTTTTCTGCGTGGGTAGTTGCCTACTAGTTATCCTTCTTTTGTAATGTATTATATTTTTTTCATGTTTTGTTTCTTTAGTTTTTAATTTAATTTATTTATAAAGGGTTTCCCTAATTCGTCGTTAGTTTTTAGTCTGTTCCATTTTTCTGCCCACATACAGTGTTACGCCCCAACTTTGCTCTCTTCTGACGAGGAGAAGGAGGCCTTTTATAACCGGCTGAGTGCTGCTTATGATAGCGTTCCACGAGGTGATATAATTATGGTAGACTTAAATGCCAAGGTTGGCAATGACAACACTGGGCTAAGGCATGTCATGGGAAAACATGGTGTTGCTCACCCGAAACGACAATGGCGAACGATTTGTCGATTTCTGCAACGCCAACGGCCTTGTTATTGGAGGGACCATGTTCGAGCATAAGACGTGCCACAAAGTCAGTTGGGTGTCGACTGACAGACAAGCAAATTCCAACCAAATTGACTACTTCGCGATCAGCCGGCGTTTTAGAAGCAGTCTCCAGGACGTCCGTAACAGAAGAGGTGCTGACATGGGAATGGCCCGGGACCACCATCTGATGGTTGCTTCCGTAAGATTGCGTACAGCTGCAGTTCGGAGATCCCAATGAAACACTCGAATGCCCAAGTTTAATACAGATAGACTAAAGGATCCCGCAGTGCGCCAACAACTAGGCCACCACCTTTCACAAGGATTAAAAGCAATCAGCAGCACGGAAACCACATCCATCGAAAATCATTGGTGTGCTGTGAAAAATGTGTTCATGTCCGGTGCTGAAAGTATAGTCGGCCGGGCGCAAGGAATAAATAGTGCTTGGCCTTCCGACGAAATTTGGGCAAGGATCGAAGAAAGGAAACACCTAAAAGCTCGCATCGCAGTTACCCCAGTAGCAGGGAGAAACGAGCCTGAGTCTACGTACCGCATGAAGATGAGGGAAGTTCACCGTAGTGTGCGACGTGATAAGCGTAACTACATCAACGCATTGGCTACAGAAGCAGAAAAAGCCGCTAGTAGGTGTGACAGTAGGACCGTCTACAGAATTACCAAAGAGCTCACTGGTGTCCAGAGCTCTAAACAACACCTGGTTAAAGACACAAACGGATCCCTGCTAATTTCGGATGAGGATCAGCTCATAAGGTGGAGGGAACACTTTTCTGCGGTTTTAAACCGCGTTTTCGCCAGTGAAGTGAACCCTATTCCCACTGAGCCACCCGAAGTAACAATTTCCCGAATACGCACCGTACCCCCCAGTAAAGAAGAAATTATCACCGCCATCAAAGCACTGAAGAACAACAAAGCGGTTGGACTTGACGGTATTCCTGCAGAGCTCTTAGGAGCAGCCCCAACAACATCGAGCGAGCTACTGCACCCACTTATTAAGAGAGCTTGGGAAACAGAGAGCTTTCCTGAAGAGTGGAAAAAAGGAATGATTGTCAAGCTCCCAAAGAAAGGAGATCTCACACAGTGCGAAAACTGGAGAGGAATATGCGTTCTGCCTGCAGTAGCCAAGATAATAGCAAGGATAGTATTGGACCGAATTAAAGACCACCTCGAAGACACACTCGACGCCGAACAAGCAGGTTTCCGCACTGGATCTTCCTGTGTGGATCACATCAACACCTTGCGGATCATCATCAAACAGTGCGTTAAATATCGATCACCACTTCACCTGTTGTTCAACGATTTTGAAAAGGCGTTCGACAGTGTCAATAGAGAATTTATTTGGCTTGCTTTGCGCAGGAGGGGCAGCCCAGATAAATTGATTGCTATTATCAAGGCTACATATGATGGATCCAAGTGTCACGTTTTGCACAAAGGTAGGCTGTCAGAGGAGTTTGATATCCAAAGTGGAGTTAGGCAAGGCTGTATACTGTCACCAATACTGTTCCTGTTGGTGATAAGTGACGTACTGCACGCAGCTTTGTCAAATGGAAATGTAGGAATTCAGTGGACTCTGCAATCTCACCTCAAACATCTGGACTACGCGGACTCTCTCATAGGATCATGGATCTCCATCAAATGACATCAAGGGTGGAGAAAGAAGCAGAAATCGTAGGGCTTAAGATCAACTCGGCAAAAACTAAAAGGATCAGCATTGGAACTTCCTAATCAATCCAAGTAAATATTTCTGGACAACCGGTAGAGATGGTAGAGGATTTCCAATATCTTGGGAGTATTGTCTCTACGGGTGGCGGAACTGAACTGGACGTAAACAGCCGAATCAGAAAAGCAAAGGCTGCGTTCGGAATGCTTTTAGCTTAAAGACCAAGCTACGACTGTTCCGCTCCAATGTTGAAACCGTTCTGCTTTACGGCTGCAGCACTTGGAAAGTCACTGACACTGTCACTAGAAAGCTGCAAACCTTCGTTAATGGATGTCTACGAAACATCTTGAGGATTTTCTGGCCCAACCGTATCTCCAATACCGAACTTCATGAGAGAACGGGTCAGGAGCCCATAGACTCCATTATACGAAGAAGAAAGTGGCAGTGGATTGGCCATTCGCTTCGAAATGGCGATCGGTGCATTGCATCTCAAGCAATGCAGTGGAACCCGCTCAAACAGGAGGGAAGACAATTAGGCCGGACTAGAAGTACATGGCGAAGAACGGTCGGACAGGAATCGGCACGACTGGGGAAAAGTTGGAGAGAGCTGAAATATATTTCAAGAAATCGTACACGATGGCGCGTAGGTGCAGTGGAAGCCCTATGTCCCGTAAGGGTTACATCACGGACGTAATAGGTCCGAGGACCTAAGTAAGTAAGTTAGTAAGTATTTTTCCTGTCCATGCAAATTTTTTGACTTTGGGGTCAATTTTCTCCAAAAAATGCTTGATCAACATGATGTTTTAATATTTTTTTTTTGAATGTATGTAACAATACTTAATAAAAGTCAATAACAAGTTTGGCAAAATCCCATAGATTTTATGATAATTTGGAAAACCAGCGGCAGGTGAAAGTAAAAAAAAAAGTTTTTTTTTTTTATTTAAGCTTGAAAAGCTTTGAATAAAAAATGGTATGTGTGGTTATCGATAAATTTTATTTTATGTGTGAACTAAAGCAGTTATAACATGTGTTCAAATGAGTCCTGTTTGATTTTGTATGCATGCTAACCTGTTTTCGTATTTCACTGATATTGATATTAATGACCTAGCTCCTGCCTCACTTCTGAGCACGCTTCTTCTAATTCGCGCTCTTCTAATTCACTTAAAAATGCTAATGTAGTTGAATGAAAGATTTATTTCATTTTTCCCATTCAAAAACAGCCAATGTTGTAGGGTCAGGCGATCCTGCAGGGCATTAAAATGCTCTGATTTTTTCCCATCCAACGACTACCACTTACTCTTCATCTTATCAATTTTAAAGCTCTCCACCATAGTGGGCTAAAGCACCATCAAGTAATAAATAAGATGAAGCCAGTTGAACCTATGGAATGTCCTCCAATAGTTATGATAAATCATTTTGCAACAACAGCAGTTAGATTGTAGAATTCAACTGAAGTGGCTACTTAAACCAGCATGTATTTAAACCAAGGAATGTCAAAGTGCACCCGTTATAACTGTTTTAGTAAAAAAACATAATTAAAAAATTATCTAAATCCACACAAATAATTTATCG
This sequence comes from Melangyna quadrimaculata, assembly GCA_949320155.1. Lineage (NCBI taxonomy): Eukaryota > Metazoa > Arthropoda > Insecta > Diptera > Syrphidae > Melangyna > Melangyna quadrimaculata. The sequence continues at coordinate 440,885,512 of OX439483.1, forward strand.
AGCTCAAAGTTTTTCGAGCTTCAATAAAAAAAAACGTTTTTTTTTTTACTTTTACAGCTGGTTTTCCAAGTTATCATAAAATCTGTGAGTTTTTCACCAAAATTGTTATTAACTTTTATTTTAAGTATTGTTACATATGTACATTCAAAAAAATATTAAAACATCATGTTGATTACGCATTTTTTGGAAAAAATTGACCCCAGAGGACTAAAAACTAAATATCTTAAGACTGAGAAAAGATATCAAATTTATTTAAACGCAGTAACAAAGGCTGATATTTCTATCATTAATACTAACAACGCAATTACCGTTAACATGGGTCATGATAGACTAAAGTAAGACTTTTCTCTATCTCTGATAAATTATTTCAAAATTTTAGATGGGCCCTTACTGTAGAAAGATTTTTTTCTTAGAATATATCCTAGAATCATGCCCTAAAATCATATTCACGAATTAAGGGACACCCTGTATATAAAATTTGTTGAACATTTTTAAAAATAAAATCTGCTATGGCAGCTTTAAGTATTTATTAAGATACAATTTTACACAAAATTTAAGAAAAAAATTCATTCACACATTTTCAAGATTTTGAATTTTCAAATAAAAATTTCACAATTTTTTTTTAAATTTTTTTTAAACATTTTCAAAAACAATCCGGATTTTTTTGCTCAACTGCATTGAGTGTTAGTTGGTAAATACTTGGTAAATTATCCATTAAAACAAAAAATAATAGTCAAAAATTAAAGTTGATTCAGAATTTTAATGTGACAAACTAATCGGATTTTATCTTGTACAATTAATTATTATTTTGTATTTAATATTTTGTCCAGTAACCCCTTTTTTATCACAGCTCGACATCGACGAGGCATTGACTGAATTAAATTTTCGAAAATAGAAGCAGGAATATTCTCCCATTAATTTTTCAAGGCTGCAAAAAGAAAAGTTGTTGACGTGTGCTTTTTATTTCCCAACCCGCCTTTTTAAAATGGCCCACAAGTTTTCAATTGGGTTTAGATCGGGTGATTGAGACGGCCATTCTTAAACACGAATATTTTTAGTCGCAAACCACTCTTTTAGCAGCTTTGAAGAATGTTTGGGGTTATTATCCTGCTGAAAAACCCAACGCAAAGGCATTTCTTCCTCTGCATATGGAAGCATTACTGACTCCAAAATGTCCTTATATTGAAAACGGTCCTTAATTCCTGTGATTTGGTGTATTGGACTGCAGCCTGCGCCTAAAAAACAGCCCCAATCCATCAGCGAGTCTCCACCGTGCTTAACTGTAGGGAGTACATTGCAGGCTTTAATCGCGTACCTTTTGAGCGCCTTACTGTCCTTGCATCAACGGAGTAAAACAAGTTGAATTTGCTTTCATCAATGAAAAGCACGCTCCTCCATTTGCTTAAAGACCAGTTAAGATGATTTTGATTTTTTGCAAATTCAACCCTGAGTTAAATATTTTGATTAGGAATTTAAAGTCTTTTCCAAACACCTTTCATGGCGAACCTTTTTCTACGATGTTTAGCAGTAAGAAGAGGTTTCTTCGCTGGTCGAAATGCAAAAAGACCGAAATCTCTTAAACGCTTCCTTACCGTACTTGGCCCTATAGGTAGATTTAGTTCATCACAAATTATCTTTGAAGTTGCAAAAGGGTCTTTAAGCACAAAATTCTTTATGCGCCTATCAGTTTGAACAGTTGTTTTGCGAGGGCGTCCACCAAAATGATCTGCTTCTACTGATTTCCCGCTTCTAAATTTTGTAATGATTTCACAAACCGTTGACGTTGGAATTTGCAATATTTCAGATATTAAATTTTGTTTTGTACCGGCTTGGAACTGTTCTATTACCTTGTATCGAATCGCGTTGCTATAACGTGATTTAGCCATTTTCTGCACTAAATAATTTCAACTAACACAGCTCTCAACTTGTAAAGTCTGTTTAATCTATGGCGTGAGTCAAAAGACTCGAAAAAACTACTACTTTAACATCGCAATCTCCCTGCAATCCGGTTAGTTTTGCACAGGCATTGTAGCATTATATTTTTAAGGTTATTATTAAATTGTCTCATACCCTTTACAAATTATGGAAAACCTATGGAAAGTTATTAGTTTTCTACTTGATATTAAGAAAAACATTATACTGAGGAAAAATCCGGAATGTTTTTGGCAGCACTGTATGTAGATACAAATTTGTTCAAATTATAGTAAGCTCCTGTATACAAAAAAATTGGTGGAAATCGGTGAAGACATTAAAGAGAAAACCATATATGGAGGGTACCTTTGATGTGTAGGTTGTCATTCGATTCTTTTCTTTGGCATCTATTATTTTGTTGTTGTAAAGCCATAAATATTATGCATACAACACATTGTAGCAGATAATAATATGCATTTTTGTTTGTCAGAAAGCCTTGCCAAAAAACAATTACATCAGACACAGAACACATGATTTATTTATTTATTTACCATTCTCTAAGAAAGAACATTAAAATAAACAATAATAATATATTTTAATGATTATTTAAAATTTTAAAATAACTGCCAAGAATCGGTAATGGTCTGTAGTGGCCCGGGGCTTCTAATTAAAAATATTTCTGCGATTAATTTTTTGCATGAAATGTTGCTCTGTGCTGTCTTTCCTATTTTGATGTATTTCACCATCAAACTAAATAAGGTCTTAAATTTTAAGCCGTAATAAAATTGGCGGTATGTATTTGTTTTAATTCGATTTTATTGAACAGGTTTTTAGATCTACCACCTGCTCAAGGTAATACAAAAAATATTGTACCGACAATGTTTTTCCGAGATAAGGAACATTTTAAATATACTGAAATCAAATGCTGACTACTTTCATATCTTTGTTGCTTTCGATAAACATTATGTACCTTCATATGTTTATAAATGTTTTATTTACATAAGTATTAAACGCACGATAAAGTTTTATCATTTTGTTTATTTTTTGGTGTCGTTATCGAAAAGGTGCTGACCTCTATAAAAACAAATCACACAATTATTACAGAACTCGCAACAGCGCTTCTTATCAGATTTGGTGTATGGATTTCGACATCGCAGTAGTTTCATATATAATCTAGTTACACATTACGTATAGATAATTCAGTATAAATTTTGCGACGCATTAATGAAAAACAAAAATATTGCTTGTACTTGACATTTGGTTTGGTTGTCAGATGCCAAGCGCTTGACATGATTATGATGAACTGTAGTTGAGCAAATGTTTTGGTGCCGTCGGCGTCGTTTGGGTTGTGTTGAAGTTGTTTTGGGGCAAGGTTGCTAAAAGTAATAATTTCAATTTTCGCCAGTCGATTGTTCAATGAATAATATTCGGGTCTTAGTGCACTACGAACTTAAGGTCTTTTGTTCCTCTCCCCCTGTTGCAGCTGTGTGTATTGTTGAATTCATATTAGTTGGGTGGCTTCGGCACGAAATGTTACCTTATTATATTACATTGGGTAAATTTTTCAGAGTTGCTTGCCACTTTTTTAGAAGCTACTTGCTTTCGAAGTATATTAAATTGCTTTCGAATATTTAAATTTGACCCAAACGAAAAATCGGAAAAATACAGCAGACGTGTAGGTCTTCCATAGTGCCATTGTTTAAAATGTTAAGGGTTGCCACTTTTAAAGAAAATACGTTTTTTTTAGGTTGAAGGGTGACTTTATCCGAGGATAAACTTTCCAATAGCTGCACCTAACAATGAAGAAGTCACCGACATCACAGTTGAAGAAGTGAGTGATGCGCTGAAAAACTCCAAAAAGGGAAAAGCGATTGGGCCACACGAGATACCCTCTGAGTTCTAGAAAAAGATGGGAAACATCGGGTCTAAATGGCTCATGATTCTCATCTCCAAACTTATCTGCGGCGACCGAATGCCTGATCAGTGGAGGGTGAGTCACCTTCTTTTAATCTTCAAGGGGAAGGGTGATACACGAGATTGCGAAAGCTACCGTTCGATCAAGCTGATGTCACACACCATGAAGATCGTTGAGCGTTGAGCGTTGAGCGCCTACGAAAAATATTACTGCTATCTGACGACCAGTGCGGGTTTGTTTCGGGTAAATCAACCACAGATGCTATTCAGAGTATAAGAATCAGAATGGAAAAATATCGGGATTCCTCGAGAGATTTGCATATTGTATTGGTTGATTTTGAAAAAAGCATTCGACTGATAACCATGAAATCTGATATGGGTTGCACTTAGGCAACGAGGAGTTCCGGAAGTCTACGTGCGGATGGTCATGGACATGTACGAGCAAGTTAAAACAAAGGTAAGATGTCCCGCAGGAATCACCGAAGAGTTCCCAATTAGAGTAGGTGTGCACCAGGGAAGCTATTTATTACTGTCCTTGACTTTCTGCTTGAGGACAAGGTGACGGACCCCAAAGTAAATCAGTTATTCTTTGCTGACGATGGAGCCATCATAAGTGAAGATCCTGTGGCCTTACAACGAGCACTTGATGTATGAGTAGATGTTTTGAAGGGAAATGGATACCGCATTAGCGCGAAAAAGACCGAATACCTATGCTGTCCATTTTCTGATCCACACAGGCCTATTTCGGACATCTATTTGAATGAAACAGTGCTTCTCAAGTGCGAAAAGTTTAAAATTTTTGGAACAATGATCAATAGCGAAGGATCTTGTGATGGCGACATTAAACATCGCGTAAGCGTAGGGTGAACGAAGTGGCGGGAAAACTCTGCCATCTTCTGCGATAGAAAAATGCCCCATAAGCTGAAATGAAAGCTCTACACGTTAGTTGTTCGTCCAGTGCTTACATACGGTTCACAGTGTTGGACAATGTACAAGAAGTATGAGAGTAAATTGACGGCAGCTGAAATGAAGATGCTTCGCATGACAGCAGGAGTAACAAAGCGCGATCGAATAAGAAGCAAGAGAACCCGAGGAAGCCTACACGTCAAAAACTCTATCTTGGACAAAATACAGCATGACGAACTTAGCTGGTACTGTCATGTACAAAGAAGATGCCATGAGAACCCAGTTCAAAAGGCAATTGCACAAGACATTCCAACACTATCGCGGAAGAAAGGCAGGCGCAAAAACTCCTGGATGAAACAGATGCAACGACACCTGCATTTAGTTGGCCTCAAACAAGGAACAATCCAAAACCGGGAGGCCTGTCGACGTTTTCTGAGGTCAACCCGGCGAACCCCACAAGTGGAACCTGTGAAGCAGTTGAGTGGGAGGGTTGTGGTCCCCCTCGAGATGATGACAATCGCCGGCTAAATGAAGAAGAAGAAGAAGAAGAAGAAGAAGAAGAAGAAGAAGAAGAAGAAGAAGAAGAAGAAGAAGAAGAAGAAGAAGAAGAAGAAGAAGAAGAAGAAGAAGAAGGGTGACCTAATCAATTTTGATCAATATGTCAAAAGATAGATTTTAAATAGTGTTATATTGGCTTAAATGTTCAGGGTTGCCACTTTCTTAGAACATAGTTTGTTTTTTAAGTTGAACTCTCAATTTTGATCAATACTTGGTAGTGTGAAAATCGGAAAATAGGCTCCTGCCCTTAAATGAAAAAATCTTCATGCGATATGTCTGAAGATAGGTCTTGAATAGTGATAATTGAGTACAATTTTCAGGGTTGCCACTTTCTAAGTCGGACTAGATCTTCCCAGAAAGAATGCAGTAAGTTAAACTGTTCCTACTGCGGCTTGATTCAGAATGAAATATGAGTGAATAATGCCCTTTTATAGCTCCCAGTCAAGGGTACTTTTAGCAGATCGGCAGAAAACCATTGTCAGTCAACCTTGTCACCAACTGAAGACTAGCATCAATGGTCTGGCTGAGTTTGTGATCCTTTAAGCATTTAAGCATATTTATTGAACAAAATAATATTTATCATCTGACTTATAACTATTAAGACACCATACATTTATTGGCACATACAGGGCCTAGTATTATACTATGTCGTAAATTTCAAGGATTATTAAAAAGAAACTATGTACATGTGGAAAAAATTAAATCTAAAAGTCGGTTGACTTTATCCCTTAGAAGTGTTTCGTCCCTGTTGTCAAGTGTGGGGGAAGGGTTGGAATTTGGCCGCTGTGATTGTATGTGATGATGTTGTCGACCAAGATTTCCATCGTACTGAGGGTTGTTGCTGCTAAATTCTGTTCTGGAGAACCAAAGTGGGAAGGAATAGCCGATGACAGGCCGCAGGAGCTGCTTGTACCTAATTACCTTTATCTTCGCATTAAGTCTTTCTTGATGATTGTGCTAAAGAACGGCATACTTAAGCCATAAAATACATCAACACAGCTGGACGATTTCCTGAGACTATGTCCACAATTTCCATATTACACAACACATAAAAAGGTTCTGACAAGTTATGGCATCAAATCGGGGAACTTCAGCGCTAATTGGGTTATCGGGCTAGGGGCTGCCCGCGGCCGCCATTTCTTCCTTCTTACTTATCTAAAATTCCTCTCACCCACCCCTCCTCAAACCCGTCCTTTCGTATTTCGGGAACGCAATGGATTCATTGAGATCCGAGTGAGATTATGTGGCATGCGCATGTCGCATCATCACCCCATCTTACCTAACCTACCTACCCTTGAGAAACAAAAATATTTTAATTTATATTAACTTGACTCGGATTCGAACCCACACATCTGGAGCGGCGGGCATGGTAATTCAAGCACAAACCATCCAATTAAAGAAAGGGTACAACGTCATTTTCACTTTTACTTTTGATTATCAAATAATTGGTTTCAGCTTTGTGAAATTCGAAACTATCCGGTTTTGAACTGTTCCATAAAAAAGCACAATAATGATTGAATAACTGTCAATTCAACCCCTTTGGAAAAAAAGAGCTTTTAGAGTAGCCCGTAGCGTAATGGCTGGTGCGTTGGACTGTCACGCTGAAGGTCTGGGTTCACTTCCCAGCTTCGTCAACCTAAAAACTAAAAAAGTTTTTTTGCAGGGCTACTGCCTTGCGAGGAATTGACAAATCTTCCAAGAGTATCATGAGTAGTATAAGTGCTTCTCGTCTGGCTGTTCGGATTCGGCATAAAATTGTAGGTCCCTTCCATTCCTGTCGACACACGCACACAGGAATGGCTGCGAGTTGTTGGTCACTAGGCCCTGGTTCTTCACGAGCCGTTGCGCCATCAAATTTATTTATAATTTATTTTTAGCTGTTGCTCAAATATTGCGCCCTGGCCGGGGATAAAACCGAAATAATAGTTAAAAATAGTTAATTTTTCAAAGTTCGTTATAGGCTTAGAGCCCACAGCAAATTTTTGGGAGTGGATTGATAACCAAAACATGAGTATGAGGGTTTGTAGGTGCATGGCATATATCGTTGTATCGAAAAAAATCCGTCTGGCAGGTTTCTTTTTCAGCTTTTGGCGGTGGAGGGGGTTTGAAAACAGCGATTTTCCAATTTAGTTTGTCAGAGGTATTACCACTTCAATATATATGCCGTGATGCTCTTTAGTAGAAACGTCATAATCTTGGCAATCCGACCAATAGAACTCAAGATATAAGCTTTTTAAGCATATATTTTTTAAATTTATTGAAGTGTTAATACCTCTGACAAACGAAATTGGAAAATCGCTATTTTCAAACCCCCACCCCCGCCAAAGGCGATATATGCACCTACAAACCCTCATACTCATATTTTGGTTATCAATCCACTTCAAAATTTGCTGTGGGCTCTTGGTCTATTAAGCCTCTACCTCCATGTACATCGAGACGCACAGACGTCTTGTCGAACATCACTGTTTTGGAATTCTTCGTAATGTTAAATTTGATTAAAACTTCGATTTTTTGTTTTTGGAACAAAACCATTACATAATTGCCCTGGTAGGATGTAGAGCAGGTAAAAATGCATTTGTCAGGTGACAGAATTCTGACGTTTTTTTGATTAACCGATTTAAACGAAATTTTATAAACAGTCTGATATTCCCGCGCAGAAAAACAATCTAGTTTTCGACAAGGAACTAGAGAGTTTTAAATAGATTCTGGCAAGGCACTAGCACGAATAAGCAAAGGCTAGAACACCGGCCTTGGCGATTATGAACCCTTTTTGTCTCGTCTGGCATTAAAAAAAAGAAATTTTGGTAGCGAAATCCAGCAAGGGCTTGCCAAGTATCTGACAAGTTTCCTCGTCTAGGTTTCCAATACTGCGAACTTATTAGGGTCTTGCCCAAACTAGACAGAAACTAAGAATTTTTCCAGCCGGGTAACTATCCAAAAATGTTTTTTTTTTTTTTTTTTGAATATTTTGTTTTGGGAATTTCAATTCCAGCCCTTTTTAATAATACTTTGCCAACACCCTCCAACATTCTCAAAATCCTTGTCATGTAAACATTAAATTGAACATTTTATCTGTGAGTCATCTTACAATTTATATACAGTGTACAATGTGTCTGTTTTAAATGAGTCTTATATTTTCTTGGGTTATAATGCTGCCAAATTAAAAAAAAGGAGTAACTGCAAAAATAATATTTTAATCCATCCGTATATGCCAGAGGTTATGCTTAAAACTCACGAACCCCTCATACCCCATCATCGCGCTGCTATAGGTACGCTAGCTATTGCCGCATTCATCGCCTTAGCCTTAGCTGTTCGCTGTGGTGCGATGTCAAATAGAAATAGAAGGTAAATATGCAAGAAGAGAAACAGTTAGTGTTATGTATGTGCGGTGAAATGGAGCCATTTAACACCCACTGGCCATTGGCCACGGCACAAACATTATACATACAGTGTCAGTGACGACGACGACAGCGACAGCCTTCAGCTCAGCCACCACACCATGTCCATAACCACCATCATGGCAGCAGTTTCTTTTATTTATTTCTTTTTGAACAAAAATTATTTTCATATTGCGCTTCGGGTGGCTTATTTGGCTCATAAATTTGATATACAAATTGTAAGACAAGTCAACGAATGCCGGTCGAGTAAGTTTGTTTAGTTTATTTATAGAATTATGTTTTTTTTTTCTGAAAAACATTTGTGAGTCATGTAGTCTGAGCGTTTTGCTACCATGTTTCTCAGTAGGTATCGATGTATTTTACTTTTTTTTTTTTTCTTTAAGACTTACACTTTGGACTGGTGGCACTAATTTACTGACGCAAGTGGAAATGATATTCTTTTGTGTAATACTTAAAAAAAATTTTTTCGACTATCGAAATAATGAATGAACTGATTGTATTCGAATAAAAGAACCAATAAATGCAAAATTCTAAAAAAAAACATGGTCATAGTCATTGTAATTTTGTTTTTGTCAATATAAAAAAGAAAACAACACGTAGCTACGTATAGAAAAGCTTGAGCTCAGAGAAGATTATTCATTTTATCATTTTGACCATTACGTGTTCTTATGTACAATAGCGTACGCAAGGGGGGCTAAGGGGGATTGAGACCCCCCCCCCCCAAGCAATATGACATAGCTTTTGTGGCAAGATTTCATATATTATCGAAGAAAGTTTTTTCTTAATTTTTTAAACTTTAACCCCCAGTTTCATAGTGAAGTTTAACCCCCACTTTAAGTTTAAACTCCAGATCACCAGTATAAATGAACTCAGTTCAAGGTTTAAACGAAACTGTGAAACTGGGGGTTAGCAGTATTTTTCAATTCTAATTTAAAAAAAAAAAAACTAAAGACACGGATATCGTATTGAAATCATTAGTTCATACCACACGTAATCTAGATTTTGTTTCAGAATTCAGTGTTCAGTATTTATAGAAACCCAAACGAAATTTCTTTGTCAAAATTTGCAAAATGATTTCACACATTTAATTTTGTTCCCATTTACAGCCTAGTACTCACCTCTGTGTGAAATGGAAAATCGAAACCGTTTAAAATTCAGGTGAATAATCATTATGAAACCACAATTAGTTATCCACGTGAATTTTTAGTCATCAGTTTGCCAATTTTTAATACTCACATTGAATAAAAAAAAATAATATGATTTATATGATAGCTTGACAGAATCTTGAAATGCTGGAGAAGACTATTTTAATTCCATAGTTTCGTTTTTGGCTTGTCAGTAACACTTTAGTTTTTTTTTTTTTTATTAAATTATAACAACTTTTATTTTAGATTATTGACAAATGTCACACTTTTCCACACTTCTATTCTTTTTTCCTATAGTAGTCGTACGTAAAGCCTAGTACTCACTTCAAGTCAAAATTAAATTTCAATATAAAGCCTAGTACTCAGCTCGAGTGTAAATGAAATTTCTATATAAAAGTTACACTGTGACACTACGATGGAATTCGGAACGAGAGGTGAGTACCCAAATTTGAAAATGAAATGTGAACCGGTTCAAAAAAATCAATTTCATTTCGTAATTTTCATTTCCCAATGTATGACCACTAGGAAAAGCAAATTAAAGTGTGGAAAAGTGTGAGATTTGTCTATTAATTTATTTTGGTGATAACAAAATTTAAAATAAATGAATAAAAAGCCGAAGGAATTATTTTGGATCTGACAATAACTTATTTTTGAATCACAAGTGCTACCGACAGGCCAAAATCAACAAACTTTGGAATTAATACAGTTTTCGTAATTTTTTAATTAAAAACTCTTTCAATTTCACAGTCAAAAAAATCAATATTTTTTCATTCAAAGTGAGTATCAAATATTAGAAATCTGAGGATTGAAAATTCATGTGGAGAATAAATTATGGTTTCATAATGAATGTTCACGTGAATTTGAACCGCATTTATTTTTCATTTCACAAAGAGGTGAGTATTAGGCTTAAAAGTGACACATATTTCACAGCGATGAAATTCATAACGAGAACTGAGTACCCAAATGAGAGAGCGAAATACGAACCGATTCGAAATTAATTTCATTTCATAACTTTCATTTCCTAACGTACGACTACTAGGAAAAAATAATAGAAGTGTGGAAAAGTGTGACATTTGTCAATAAATTAAAATAAAAGTTGTTATGTTTAATTGAATTTTTGAACAACAACTTGAAGGCGCTACCACCAATTGTTTGGCTGGAGATATAGCTATTTCGTGCTTTGCCACTTTTGCACTCATCAGTCTTCTTTTTGTGGTGCTGAGTCTAAATACAATTTTATTTGAAAAACTTTTTATGCACACCATAGGATTCGAACCCACGCATATTAGATATCTTAGCAGTCGTGTGCACTACGCACTCCACCGCTTTAGACCACTGACGTCACAGGTCGAGATGTGTTATTTGTTTATCAAATGCATTTGGAGCATCAGCATTTTTATAAGCGCCTTTAAGTATGCTGTCTTGTTCCGCCTCCATTTTTCTCCATACCTTATTTCGATCTGTGACGTCGACAGTTCTTAAAAAAACCTGATGCTTTTTGAGAAATTTTCAAAAATACTGGACTTTTCACCTTTCACCCTACAAAATTGAAAGTCATTGCCCAAATTTAAGGTTTTTATTTAAAAAAATGCGTAAGACATCAAAATAAAGCTCTCCACCAAAATTCAGCTTTGTCGGAGTTATATTTGAAAAGATATTTTAATTTTATCGATATCTTGAACAAAAATGTTTTATTTTTAACCTGTTTTATTGGATTCAAACGGTTATAACTTTCTATCTGAGCACCGCCTTAGCAAGTTTTATACCTTTTTAAAAACTACAGAAAATCGGGATATTTTTGGAAGATAAAACTTGTATTGTGTCATACGAATTTTATTCATGGAGCTCTTAAGAAGATTGAGGTCAAAAATTAAGTTTGGTCAAAATTCAAGTTTATGTTTTAGTTTGTAGGCAAATGGTGATGTAAATGAAAATTTTTGCCAAAGTTTTAGTGTACAAATTGTAAAAAACAAAAGTCAATTTTGGACAGGGTGAGCAAAAAACTGGTTGAAAGTAAAGTTTTTTTTAAATTTCGAAAAATAGCCGTTACTCGAAAACCGTTATGATTCGATTTGAACAAGTTACCAAATTCTGATAGCCTATCACCATATTCAGCTTGGACCATCCTTTACGGGACACCCTGTATACTGCACACTTTCTCGACATTCAAAATTTATAATTACATAAATAAAAATATACAAATTAAGTTCGGCATCAACAAACTTACATATGCATATTGTATGTGAAGGTATAGATAGTGGTACATTTACACGTTTAACATTTTCACTCAACAACAAGATCTATTTAATAATCAAAACCTCCACACGCATAATAATAATAAATATCTTTTGGCAATTTTCCTTGAACTAGACCTAAAGCTATACAAATACATGTTTATGTATACCTACGTAATAAACAATCTTACGCACCGCAGCGTGTAATTACCAAGCACACTCAATTTTTAACAGTCTTGGATCCATTGAGCATAATACGTGATTCAATCACCATCAGTGTTGTCTAAACCTACTCTAAAGAAAAATGAATTACAAAAAGTTTGCGCGCAATGGTCTTTCACTTTCCCTACAATATGTTGGTATACCTACTAATAAATAGTCTGAAAGCTGATGTTGCAAAACATAAAATTAGGCTTCATCTGTGAACACACGACGACGCTGAAGTGAAGCTCTAATATGTGCCGTTTTACACTTAATTAACTTGCGGGTATAATTTAAAATTTGAAGTTTATCCTAGTAATGTGAACATTCCCATTAAAAAATCTCTAAAATGTATAAGCTACTTACAACACAGTTGCATTGTGTTATTGACCCACTCCCCCAGTGCTCAGACCATCGGTTAAAAAAATGCCCTTCATCTTTAAACTCAACTACTCAAAAACTTTGTATATAAAAATGCCCCCTAAGCTGAAAGGAAAGCTCTACACGGCAACGGCAGTTGTTCGTCCAGCGCTTATATACAGTTCACAGTGTTGGACAATAATGTACAAGAAGTATGAGAGTAAAGTGACGGCAGCTGAAATGAAGATGCTTCGCATGACAACAGGAGTGTCAAAGCGTGATCGAATAAGAAGCAAGAGAATCCGAGATAGCCTACCCGTCAAAAATACCATCTTGGACAAAATACAGCATGACCAACTTAGCTGGTACTGTCATGTACAAGAAAGATGCCATGAGAACCCAGTTTAAAAGGCAATAGCACAAGACGTTCCAACACTATCGCGGAAGAAAGGCAGGAGCAAAAACTCCTGGATTTAGTTGGCCTCAGACATGGAACAATTCAAAACCGGGAGGCCTGTCGACGATTTCTGAGTAGGGCTGGCAACGAGACGAGAAAAGTCTCGATCTCGCATGATGAGACGAGACCAGACTGGCTTTTAAGCATCCGAGACGAGACCGAGACGAGACTGTATATTTGGACCGAAATATACAGAGAGTACAATAAATTAAAAAATGCAATTTAAGTTAAATCTTTGCACGTATTCAAACTATAACCGAAAATATTTCGTTCCAATAATCAATAATTTGTCCGGAAATCGTATTTTTCGAAGACGAGACCGAGAGGAGACCTAATCATACGAGACCCACACGAGACCGAGACGAGACTGAAAATTTTCGATTTTAACGAAATCGAGACGAGACTTACAGAAGTCCCGCAGAGTCTCGTCTCGTGGCCAGCCCTATTTCTGAAGTCAACCCGGCGAACCCCACAAGTGAAGCAGTTGAGTGGGAGAGTTGTGGTCCCCTTCGAGATCAAGACAATCGCCGCGCCGTCGGTTATATGAAGAAGAAGACTCAAAAACTTTGTACAGTGTAACAGTGTACAGTTAAACAACAATTCAAAATACAACGTTACCTCGCTAACTATATTCATACAAATGGCGACAACCAATAAGAAAGAACTAGTAAATAATTTGTGACGGAAATTTCACCCGTTGTGTTGTGTCACTATCCTTTCAACATACTGTTTATATTAAACAAAAAAAAAAACCAAGCCATCAACTTTGATTGCTAACAACATACATAGATTTAAGTCGGTTTTTTGATTGGCAGCACCGATAGACGTCAAAATGACATGCTCGCGTCACAACAACTAAAAACCATCCATCAAAGTGAATGCCAAAAATCCGCAAGATGTTCTAATTCATATGCAAATTACAAAATTGATGAGATCCGATAAGTTTTTTTTTTTGTTTATTTATGGAAAAATAAAGAAAGTGTTGCCTTTGCTATTTATTATGATGCACACGCGTCAAAAGGAAACCCATCAAATCAACAACAAAAAGAAGGCGAATCAACGTCGAAAATTGTAATTTGAAATTTCCATTTTGTTTAGTTGCGCTATACTTTCATATACATACACGTATTTAAAAAATGAAGAGGCATGAGGAGTAGTACGTTTTTATGCAAATTGCCATCACAAAAGAGGAGGTGGCAGCGCAGCGGCATCCAAAGGTAATTCTAGTGTAGGCTTTTGCAAATCAATTTTCCAATATTGCAGAATGGCCATGAGGCAAAGTAGATGAGCTGTTCGCGGACAATGACTCTCTACGAATGTGACTGGTACACAAAGAAAAATCAAAAAAAATGACGAGGATTAAACTTATTTTTGGAAATTGCTTTGCGAACAATTCTTTTTTGTTTTTCCTTGTTTTGATTGAGATTTTAATATCTTATTTATGTACATATGTATTTTTTTTTAATGGAGCTTTCTGTTTTTGATTTATGTTGACAGATCTATGTTCTGTATTATGGCTTGACTGTCAAATATGATTTGAAAATTGAGAGCATTATTTTTTGACTGACTGATCTAATTAATAATACATGTTGAGTTGATTGGGCCATCATACAAGGGCTCAATTTCGAACTGGATTAAACTGGGGAAATGAAAGATTGTAGGCGAGGGAGGTGAAGAGTGAGGAATGAAAGGACTAAAATGTTCATTTTTGTTTCGAGCGGACCTTTTAGTATTTATAATATGGAGTGCTCGTTCCTTTCCCTAGCCTGTGATAGGGGGCGTGATTTCAATATAGAGAGGGAATTGTGACAGCTGGCAGCTATGATGGTGTTAAACCCTCTCTATATGGAGAATAGAATTACCGCATAGATTACCGCGCCGCGCATCCCCTATGATGGTTACGTTCTTGGAATGTAAACGAGCACTCCATATTATATATACCCAAAGGAGCGGACTAACAAAGTTTAATCTATCTATATTTATTATAAATATAAATATAAAAGAGGAATGTCGTCCGTGTGTGCACGCATAACTCGCGAAAGGATCGTTCTATTTTCACGATTTTGGGCTTGATGAATTCGTTTGACCCAAGGACATAGGACACTGTTGGAAAATGCCGGAAAATTTCCAAGAAAATTGGAAAACAGGGAACATCCAGTTTTTAATGCCTAACTCGAGAACGGTAACTTCGATTTTTACGATTTAGGGCTTGATAAATTCGTATTAGTTCAAGGAAGGGCATAGAAAACTGGAAGAAAATCCCGTAAAATCCGGGAACATCCGGTTTTTAGTGCATAACTCGAGAACGGTTACTTTGATTTTGACAATTTAGGGCTTGATAAATTCGTATTGGCCCCAGGGAGGGCCTGAAAGCATCGGCTTTATTGTAATACGTGGAGAAATCGCAATTGAAGACAAACATGCGAGTCGCTTTACGAAATGACCAGTTCGCTGCAGATTTCTCCGGGCAATTTATTGGCAATGGCGTGATACCAGTGGACTTAGTCACCGGCCTTATTGAATTTCCACCGAATTTTTGCCACTTGCAAACAACGCCGGAAGAGCTCATCACGAATGTTTTTCTGAATTTCACTTCAAATTATGTTAACCATAATTGGCTGAGTTCACGAGTGATTTTTGTTGCGAAAAACAAGAATGTCATTCTTACATTTACTCAAATCCGTGGACTCCGTAATGGATGAAAACGAGGCCACCAACTATCCCACGGAATTTTTGAATTCTTTGGATGTTCCGGGCTTTTTACCACACAATTTAAAATTGAAATTCGGCTCAGCAACCTCAATGCACCAAAACTTTGTAACGGAAGGCGTTTGATTGTGAAGTGCATCAAATCAAATCTTATATTCAAGCCACGATTTAGAGGGGAAAATTCAAAGGCGAAGATGTTCTCATTCCGCTTATTCCATTTACCATTCGTGTTAAAGCGTCTTTAATTTACAGTGCGTCTCGCTTTTGCTATGACAATTGACAATTAATAAGTCGCAAGGACAATCGCTGCATGTTTGTGGCATCAATATTTAATTCCCATGTTCCATACATGGTCAATTATATGTGGCGTGCTCACCTACCGCTTTGTATGTGAACGCACCTGAAAATAAATAAAACGATAACTGTTGTTTACCATAAATCTCTTCAGTAAAGAAGCGGAAGGTTGGCCGACACGCCAATCATTTTGGTTTCATCAAAACACATCGAAATTGTTAATTTAGTTATTTTTATTGTATTTAATAAAACTTTAGAATAAAGAATTCTAATTGACCGAATAACATGAAACATCATTGTGCATCATGCTCGGAATTATTATTTTCTTTACATAAATGAATTAAGGCGGAACGAAGTTCGGCGGGTCAGCTATACATACAAAGTTGTTCGTTACTAGGCAAAGTAAACAAATCTGTTGTCATGCAAAACTGAAAATTTTAAAGGAAATTATAATTTCTCAGAACTAGAACTAGGAATAATTTACGAAATTCTTTAAGTTCAACAAAATAAAACTTAATTTTATTTTTTGTGACACTGGAGATTCTGAGCTTGATTCTCGGTCGTAATAATGATTATATTTTATTTGTGTAGGTATGCAAATCTTATTTGCTAAATTTATATTTGTCAGTGCCTATCCACGTTATTTTCTCAAGAACATGCATATTTGTGGCTGTGGAGGGGCAATAAAGCTAAGAAGTTTCAGTATAATAAGTTTCGCAACCCATGTCATATGAGCAATTTTTTTTTCAAAAAATAAGAATCGAATAAAAAACTTAACCTGAGTTTTCGACCATCGATGCATTTCAGGGTCTCTGCCATCTAGAAGAAGTTAACTCAGTTTCCGCTATATTCTAAACGGGTGGAGCAACGCACAAGTCAACAGCTGCGGTAAAATTTATCAAAAGTCCGTTCAATTGCTTCTGTCATCGAGAAAGGAATCTCAACATCGTCGACTCGGGCAAAATATCACAAAAGACAGATATAAGTTTTAAATTGTCAAGGACTTTGTCTACCTGGGCTCCACTATTACCTCGCAAAATGACATCAGTGCAGAGATCAAGCGAAGAATTACTCTTGCCAACCGCTGTTTCTTCGGTCTAAGAAGGCATATAAGTAGTAAGGCCCTCTCTCATAGAACCCAAGGAGACTTTATACAGCACCCTAATCATCCCGAAAATTATCCTGAAAAAATATGATGAAAATCTGCTAGGGTGATTTGAGAGGTAGATTCTTTGTGTGATTTTCGGTCCGGTGTGTATCGAAGGAGTGTGGAGGAGAAGATTCAACGGCAAGCTATACGGGCTATTCAGCCACGTTGACCTGGTCAAGAAGCTAAAAATACTGCGGCTTAGATGGCTGGGGCACGTGTAGCGTACGGACAGCAACGCACCTGCCCGATGAGTCTTCGAATCCAACCCCGATTGTGTCCGCAGCAGAGGAAGAACCCATAACAGGTGGCGCGCACAATTGGAAAACGACATCAACCAACTCGGTGTGCGCAACTGGAAGCGGCTAGCTAAGGACAGAGCTGGCTGGAGGGGCCTATTAGTTGAGGCTGAAACCCATCCTGGGCTGTGAGCGCCATCTAAAGTAAAGAAAGAAGCACAAAGCGCGTCGTGTTCGACCTATCTACAAGATCTGGTATTTGGCATGCAAGAAGACTGTCGAGGAATTCCGCCTAGAGGTTGTTTCGCTATCTGCTAAACCCGATCCACCACAATGCTTGTCGCTGGCTTGGTCCACCGACGGACTAACCTTGTTCGCTGATTACTCAGACAACACCATTCTTATATCGGCTAGTGTCAGTCTCCGCTCACTAAGAAGTCGATTGGAGTGGACATGTTTGGTTCAAAACGTATTTATTTAAGCGAAAAAACACAAGAAATTAACAATTGATTTACAATAAAAGTAGATATTTCTTGTTTCCAGTCAACTTCACATTTAATCTCCTTTTAATTGCAGGCCGTTTTTTAGGTCAGTCACAGACTAGATAGAAACTTATCTTACTTGCAAGGTTGCAATTCCTCTTAGTCATCTGAACCGATGTTAAACCCCATACCACTGTTATTTCAGATTACATTTTGACTAGTTGGCCTACAACTAGGTTGACAACTTTCAACTGTCAAATTTCTAATCGTCAAATTTGATAATATGGATTCTGAAAACCATTTTTAATAAACCAAAATGGGTAATTATATTACGAACTAGAAATGTTCAGTCACCGTCAACGGTGTTAATCGAATGCCTGATAATTGAGAGTCAACTGGGTTGTTTTTATCTGACTAATGCAAATCAAATTAACATTCATATCAGATCTGCATCAAATCAGATTGTATCTATATAATGAAAAAAAAAAAGAAAAATAATAAAAAAAAATAATATTACTCATAGTTAGCGCGAAATGCCAATATTGTACCAGTTCATTGAGAATATTTCATCATTCCGACTACCAATTCCACCGCTCTACCCACTTGATCTTCGAATACCAGTATGACGAAGCTTTAAAAGTTTGTTGAATCTTTAATTTGCATAACATTTATATGTCGTGTCAAATTCATACCTACATATAATCAATTCCACCCGATCTTACCCTCAATGAATAATGATGATTCATGAGTGAAGTAGGTACTATCGTCTTGCGTTCTTAAGTGAATCTAAACAAAAAAAAAAAACGAAGAAAGTGAAAAGCGTACTTAATTGCATTGAACTTCTAAATTTATATGTATGCGAATAATGAACGTTCACCCAAATTAACTTTGCGCAATGAAGATTGTGTTAATTTATGGATGCTTACTAATTACATTTGCATCGCAATATTCTCTGCAATTTGTATCGTCAATAATTATGCCAATGTCCGCGACGACAACTAAAACGACGACAGCGACAACAGATGGTTGTTGAATATGGAATACCAGTCTCAACTCAGCTCAAGTCTAATTTGGTACATTTTTGTTGTTAACAAGATAGCTAATTGTTGATGATAGTATTAATAGTAGTTATAGTAGCTGTATAGCAGCAATACTAATTATGCACTGGCACCATATTTTTTGTTCCTGGACGACACTAATTGTCAAATTAACGTGTTTAAAATTGTGCGAATTAAGCGGTTTTATACGTAGCGAAACCCATTTTCAGGTTATATTGAGGCAAACGAAAGATGTTGTTGTCTTGCGGATACAATTTATTGTATTGAGGGGGTGATGGAATTTTAAGTGGTTATGCTGTTAAAGAAGCAAGCTTGAATTTTTGGACAATTTTAAAACTTTTAATAATTTTAGTGTTCATAATGGGAAATTTTGGAAAATGGGACACCAAAACTTTCTTTGAAGAATAAAAAATAACAACATTAGCCGAAATAATAGTCAAAGTTGAAAATATTGCGTGTAAAGGGTGGGCCATCTAGTGTATTCTTTTGAAATCATAAGCTATTTTGACACTGACAGCTGTTTCACGATCGAAATCTTCACAGAAAGTCATACCACCGCGGAACGAAATGAGTCACTTAACGACTAAACGCACGTTGGGAAATATTGAAAACTTATTTCCAAAGAACATTGGAAAACGACTTTGGGAGAGAAATAATCTTTTCTAACGAGGCGCATTTTCATCTCGGCGTCTACGTTAACAAACAAAATTGCCGCATCTGGGGCTCGGAAAAACCGCACGTTGCTGTTGTTGAGAAGTCAATGCATCTCGAGAAAGTGACAGTTTGGTGCGGTGGATTGGTGGCATCATTGGACCATTTTTCTTATTAAATGAGGCTTGGAACAACGTTTCGGTAAACGGTGAGCCTTACAGAGCCATGTTAACCGACTTTTTTTTGACTGAAATTGAAGACATGGATTTGGATGACCTTAGGTTCATGCAGTATGGCGCGCCATGTCACACAGCCCATGCTACAAGCGATCTTTTGCGCACCAAATTCCCAAATCGTTTTATCAGCCGTCGCACAGTGGTCCGTTTGTTGAATTCTGTGGACAAAAATCTTTTCCCACGCCAATTTTTGACAGAATTTAATAAAATTTGGCACACTTAATGATTTGGGAACGTAAAATTCAGTCGTACTGCCTATTTTTGAACTCGAAATGGGGGCTTCACAATTTAGGCTAGAACATGGTTCGAAATGTAAAAGTTTCAAAGAAAGCCCTTTCAAAGCCAGGAATATTATGAAATTTATGTTTAAAATGTCTTAGAATATGTGCCCGAGTGTGTAGTAAAATAAAAAAATGATTCCAATAAAAATATTTATCAAATTTTTAGAATTAAAATTTGTTTATTAAAGAAATAGTGTGAAATAATAATCTGTACAGAATTTGTTATTTGTCTTTATGGCATCGCTTGAATCTGACGTAAAATTAAGAATTCTGATAGTTTAAAGTTGTAAAATAATCGTCAAATTATCGTTATTTATAAAAAAGTTGAAAAGGTTAATAAGTATAGGTACATAACGGCTATTTGACGATTATTGAACAACTGTAAACTATTAGAATTCTTAGTTTGATATCATATTCAAACGATGCCATACAAAAAAACAACAATTTTTGTACAGATTTTATTTATACTATACATTTCAATTTTTTTTCGAAGGAGTAATTGACCGAAAATTTGATTTATCAATTTTAAACCAAGAGAATTGTCAACTTGGTATGACTTTCGATCAGATTTGGTAAAAAAAAAATTCAATAAAAAAAAATTAAAGGCATATCACACAAAACAATTCTAATCCCCAATGAACTTGGCGGAACATTTTGGATTAAATTTTCTAAATTTGGTACATATATGTATCTATATTGGAACCATTTTTATATTTGAGTACACATTCGGGCACACATCTTAAGACATTTCAAACGTAAATTACATAAGATTCCTACATAGCTCTGAAAATGCTTTTTTTGGAACTTTTAAATTTCGAACCATGCTGTGGCCTAAATTGTGAAGCCCCCATTTTGATTAAAAAAATATAGGCAATACCACTATATTCTGCGTCCCCAAATCATTAAGTGTACCAAATTCCATTAATTTCCATCAAGAATTGGCGTGGGAAAAGATTTTTGTCCACAGAATTCAACAAACGGACCACTGTACGTCGCGTCGCGGCGATGTCAATTTGGCCGCGTCGGAGCTGCGATTTGATCCGTTTGGAATTTTTTTTTGTAGGGCCGATGTTATGCCAACAATCCGGAAACGATTCAAGCACTTAAGTCCAATATCATCCAAGCAATCCTTATAGCCCGAAACCATCAACAAGGTCTTGGAAAATTCGAGTGACAGAATGCGCTACTGCGAAGCCAGGCGAGGCAGCCACTTGAACGACGTTGTTTTCCATAATCAATGGGAATGTTTGCTCTTACTTATAATGCCATAATACATGGAAAAAATTTAATTTTGTTCATTTAATTGCATTTTTAAAAAAGAAACTTGTATTTGGCCCACTCTGTATGTACGAGTATGTTTGAATAACCAGAGAGGCACATCGAGAAGTTGCCACTTGCCCGAAATCATTTCATTTATCGTTCATAATGAGTGGAATAGAAAAATGTTTCACTCAAAAAAAAAAAACAAAAAAAACAACGATCTGGATTCATCATAAAATTTTTTCTAAAAGTAGCAAAACAAAGTCAGCAAGTTTGTTGATCCAATCGTTAGGTTATAATTAAATGTTAATGAAGCACTCGACACAATAATTAACCACTTCAATACTTTTATTAAAAATTTTCACTAAAGCAAAAGTTATCACAAAAATAAAATTTAAACGTTACAAGCACGACCTGTTGGAACCAAGCAAAATAACAAGGCAGTAATCTCCGGCTGAAACACAACTTTTTATTCTGAACTGCAATAACAATGCATTTACTATGTGACACCCCAAACATGATAAAAAAAAAACATACATACGTATGTTTAAGCCTTGCCTTATAAATCAAAAACGTATTTGGCTTAAACAGCCTTAAACAGATAACTTTGCTTTAAAACAAAGAAAGGAACATCTACGACTAGATTACACATAGTTATTTTATTTTGATATGCTGTTTGTTGATTTGCACCGTTTTTAGCCATGGGAATCTTGCCAATGATACCGAGCTGACTGAAAGCTTCTCAAATGACGACCAAACGATATGTGAAATATCTGGGTATCAAGTTTAAGGAGAAGTAACGTTTCAAACCGCACGTAACAGCTACTCTGAAAAAAGCTAATTTCGCTTTCCACCGAATCCATCCTCTAATGCGGAAAAGGAATAGATTAAACCAAAGCTCAAAGTTGTATCCCTATAAGCAACTTCTTAAGACAGATCATCACATATGGATTTCCTAAGTGGTTTAGTATTTCCAAAACCAGCATAATAAAACTCACGAGTGTTTGAAAGGAATCTCCTGCGGATCTGCACGGACAGGATCTTAACTTTGACCAACGGCGACGAAAGCATTACAGCAACAAACGAATCTACGAAGCACCCGTAGTTTTTGACAAATAAATGACCAGTTCTGCCAAAAGACTGACGAGCAATCATACTAATCATCCGAACACGCTATTGAAAACCATCCAGATATACCCCGAGCTACGATACCTGAATGTGACAGAACTACTGGACGAAGGAATTATTACTATCAATGAATACAAGGTAATCCAATTCTACGAGGACGCAGCGTAAAACTACCACCGTTGCTTGAAAACACCCAAATTCAACTGGATATGAACAACCCGACATGGATCATCTAGTATTAAGTACATACTTGCGAGCAAAAAAATGGAATCACTTCACTTCGCCTTCTAAAAACAACAACCACGATGGATAAAATATCAATAACTGATTGTTATTCGGCTCGTTTTAAAGCTTTAATCTAAAACTTCAAATGATGGGTAAAATAATAAAAACCAATTTGATAGTTTCCGCCATAATAACGAAAATTTTTCAAATTGTACTTGTTACAGTAGGCACGAGTTGGAAACATTGATACGCAATAAATGTTCCTATTGTTGATCTTTGGTTTTCAGTGCGCTGTTTAAAATGAATTGCAACATATCTTGACCTATTAGCCCTCCTAATCTTAGACAAAAATGGATACCACTTCTGTAGAAATTAATCAAGTTGTCACACTACTGTGGCCCGTCAGCTCCATCTAAGCCAACCTTGCACATCAAAGATCTACGGAATGTTCAGAGAAATTTGTAAATAAGTGTAAAGACCAGGATTTGTGTGCCACGCACCGGTGCGTTTTATGACCGATTCATTGTGATGACATTTCTTCGAAATCGCACTTTGACTAGGTTCGACGTCCAACAATAGAAGAACCAGGTACGATAAAGAGTATTTAGTTAATGCTAAGTTAGGAGACTGAGCAGAGAATGGCTGAGCACAGACTATGGAGATATGTGCTGATATACAGTTTGGCAATACCCAGCCAGGATCTGTGTGCCACCGGTGTTATGACTGATTCATGGTGACGCGTTTCTCTGAAATCATACTTTGACTGATGTCGACGTCCAACAATAGCAGAAACAGGTACGGAAAAGAGTCTTTAGTTAATGCCAATTAGAAGACGACTTAAGGAAGCAGACCTTACCCCAAAATATCCCGCCACGGGAGCAAAATTAACTGCAACTCACCGACAAAGTCGAGTACGATTTTCACTATGCCTTGCAATTTGGAAGTTTAGAAATGTAGGCAATTTACGTTTTTGAATGAGTACAGAAATTGTCTGCATATGGAAGCTAGGTCATCTGTTTACACTGCCTCTATATTATAGCTTCCATCCATTATGGGCTCATCCGAGAACGTTAATCGCCTACATTGCTCAACTTCCCAATCCTAGTGCATAGTGAAAATCGTACTAGAGCTTGTCGGTGAGTTGCAGTTAATTTTGGTCCCGCGGCAGGACATTTCGGGCTAAGGTCCGCTTCCTTAAGTCGTCTTCCAATTGGCATTAACTAAAGACATCAGTCAAAGTATGATTTCGGAGAAACGTCGTCACAATGAATCAGTCATAACACCGGTGGCACACAGATCCAGGCTTATTCACTTGTTTACAAGTTGCTCTGAACCTTCCGTAAACCTTGGATATGAAAGATTGGGTTAGATGGAGCTTATGGGCCAGAGCAAATTGGTTGTTTCCTTGTTGCAGTAGTGCGACAACTTGACTAACTTCTATAGGCGTGGTATCGATATTTTTCTAAGATGAGAAGGTGATGGGCGAAGATATGTTGCAATTCCCTTTTAACAGCGCACTGAAAACCAAAAACCAACAATGGGCGCATTTATTGCGTATCAATGTTTCTAACTCGTGCCAACTTTAACAAATACAATTTGTTATTTTCGTTGTTATGGCGGATAGCGTAGAAACTATTCCAATGGATTTTTATGATTTTACCCATAATTTGAACTTTTAAGTTAAAGCTTTAAAAGGAGCCCATTAACAATAGTTTATAGATATTGTATCCACCGCGATTGTTGTTTTTAGAATGCTACATTGAGTGATTCCATTTTTTTGCTCGCAAGTGTAGTAATGGGTGATTTTTTAAGAGGTTTAGAACTTTAAAAAAAAAAACACAAAAAATTCGAAAAAATGAATGAAATATTTATTTGAATCGATAGTTTGAACCTTGCAATTTAATGTTTAAAGATAATTTCATGCAAATGTTGACCGCGGCTGCGTCTCAGGTAGCCCATCCGCTGAGTCCAATTTAGATGGATGTTGGCTTCCAGTGCGTCAATCGAAGCGGGCTTGTCTCTATAGACATTAGCCTTGACATAACCCCACAAAAAATAGTCTAATGGTGTCAAATCGCACGATCTAGGCGGCCAATTGACCGGCCCGAAACGTGAAATTAACTGTTCACCAAACTCGCCTCGCAATTGCGCCATTGTTTCGCGTGCTGTGTGGCATGTGGCACCGTCTTGTTGAAACCACATATCATGCAAGTCAAGAACTTCCATTTCGGGCAAAAAAAAGTTTGTTATCATCGCTCGGTAGCGTTCACCATTGACAGTAACGCTGCGATTCGCATCATCTTTGAAGAAATATGGCCCAATAATGCCGCCGGCCCATAAACCGCACCAAACAGTGGCTTTTTCGGGATGCATTGGTAGCTGTTGCAATGCTTCTGGCTGATCTTCACTCCAAATGCGGCAATTTTGCTTATTTACGTACCCATTCAACCAAAAATGAGCCTCATCGCTGAACACAATTTTTCGATAAAAAAGCGGATCCTCGGCCAGCTTTCCAAGAGCCCATTCACCAAAAATTCGGCGTTGTGGTAGGTCGGCTGGCTTTAGTTCTTGCACCAGCTGTATCTTAAAAGGCTTTACGCCCAAATCCTTCCGCAAAATTTTCCACGTAGTGCTGTAACAAAGGCCTAACTGCTGGGAACGGCGCCGAATCGACATTTCGCGGTATTCTGTCACACTAGCTGATACGTCCGCAATATTTTCTTCACTACGCACAGTACGTAAACGTGTTGGTGGTTTAATGTCCAACAAAGTAAATTTGGTGCGAAATTTGGTCACAATCTTCCGAATAGACTGCTCAGAAGGTCGAGAATGCCGACCATAAAATGGAAGCAGCGCGCGATGAACATTTCGAACCGAGCACGAATTTTGATAGTAAAATTCAATAATTTGCAAGCGTTGTTCATTTGTAAGACGATCCATGGTTAAATTGCAAACCAAACTGAAGCTGTTTGACAGTGACACAAGGTACTAAACACACGTCAGCTGTCAAAACCAGTGTTGCCAAAACAAACCAGCTAAAAAATCACCCGTTATAAGACAATTAAAAACAATTTTTAACAATGTAATGTAGCATATTATGTACCACAGCGAATTAAAATATAATTGTTATTGAATATAAAATAGAATTGGTTATTTAAAAATATCATAAATGGTTTGAATCAAATTTTTACATCAGTGCTCAATGAACAGCTCACAGGCGCAGGGAGGCACAGAAAAATTTCTTAACCATCGCAATGTTATGTTTGATTAAAACCTCGATGTTTTTATAACACGAAATTAATATCGTCTGCGACCTATAAAAATCTCGTAAATTTCATATTTAAAAAAAACAAACACTGGATTCAAATACAAATATCTTGTTGCTGTATTATTTGTGGTTTATTTCGGTTCTATCAACCAGTTTTAAATCCTCCTAGGTTGTAACAACTTTATTTTATTATTTCTTAAATCGATTTTTGTCTGTCTGCTGTCCTGAGCAAGTTTTCATTTTTGACTTACGAGCTTTTTACAGTTAGACGACATGAACCAACTATATGTACTTGCTTTATAGAAGAAAGATACAAAAATCAATTTCTGTTCTGTTCTGTAGGTCAAAAAAAAATACAGTTTCATATCGCGATTCGGAAAAAAATGACAGTTTCCCATCTGGATTCAGAAACTGTATTTTTGTTTTCAACTTTAAAGAACATGTTTACCTGACCTGGATTGGCCGACAGTGGCATTGACTGATAAACGTACATCTACAAAAGACACGTGAAGTAAAGAACAGATGACCAAATTGGAACCATTAAACGAGACTAGTATAAAATATGAAAGCGTACCACCAAATAAGAATTTCCATAAATGATACTTATTGCTAAAAATCAATCAACTAAAAGTCAGAGTTACGTTTAGTTGGATATGGACATGTTGAATAAACAATGCATTTCATTCCTCTACGGTGCGGCGGCGGACGGGAACATGAACAAAAATGTGCATATTGACAATAACTCAACTGATGAATCCAAGTTTCAAGTACCTGGTAGATCTTTCAAACCCAAAGAAAACTCGTGGTTTGATTCGAGCTGTAAAGAGGTTATTAGGGTTAGAGAAGTAAGTTTCCGTAGTTACAAAGCCAACCCTACTGAGGAAAACCGGAAAAAGTTTCAACAAGCCAGAAAGACCTGTAACGGTCATATTAGAAGAACCAAATTTTTGCATGACCAAAAATTAAGGCAAAAAATATTACAATGTCCCAATAGTAGTAAAAATTTTTGGTCATTTGCAAAAAACATTCGAAACACTTCTTCGTCTGCGGTTCCAACGCTCGTCTTCAACGACACACCTGCTGTCAGCTCGCAAGATAAAGCCAATTTGCTCGCAGCACAGTTTGCTGTTAATTCGACGCTGCCAGTAAGTGATAGAACTCCGCCTGTAATTGAGAGAGTAAACGATATTATGGGGCAAATCTTCTTTCGCACTCGTGCAGTTGCTAGAGTTCTAAAAGATCTCGACATTCACAAATCCGCTGGCCCGGATAGTATCCCTCTCATTGTTCTGAAGAGGTGTTCTTCAACGCTGGCAAAAACACTGCGTAAGCTTTTCCATCTGTCCTACTCTACTGGTCTCTTTCCGAGTGGATGGAAAACAGCATTTGTCCAGCCTGTCCCTAAAAAAGGCGTATCTTCTTCACCCTCAAACTATCGTCCGATTGCACTTACGTCCCTTCTTTCCAAGGTCATGGAAACGCTGATCAATTTTCAGCTCAAGAAATATCTCGAAGAACGAAGGCTTCTTAATGACCGGCAGTACGGCTTTCGTAGCAATAGGTCCATTGGTGATCTGATGGTATATCTCACCGAACAGTGGAACAAATCTTTACATCGTTTTGGAGAAAATAAGATTATTGCACTTGATATTTCAAAAGCGTTTGATAGAGTTTGGCATCAAGCTCTCTTATCGAAAATGCGCGCATTTGGTTTCGATGAATCTCTTCTTCGTTGGATTAGAAATTACCTTTCGGACCGTTCAATACAAGTTGTATTAGACGGTTTCAAGTCTGAAATCCACAAAATAAATGCTGGTGTGCCCCAGGGCTCCGTTTTGTCTCCGACTATCTTCCTTATTTTTATAAATGATCTTTTGTCTGAAACTTCTAATCCATTAAACTGTTTCGCTGACGACAGTACCCTCAGCTTCTCATATTCGTTTACAGATTCTCATCCATGTCCTTCGGATGTGGAACTTGAACGGCAGCGTATGATAAGCTCATTAAATTCTGATCTTGACAGCATTGTCCAATGGGGAATCAAAAATCGCGTAGAATTTAATGCTTCAAAAATTCAATGCTGTCTAGTGTCGTCAAAACGAAACCCACCCCTCATGCCACTATCCATGAGTGGTTCGTGCATTGAGGAAACCGAAAAGCTTTCAGTCCTCGGTATGTGTATCACAGACCACCTTCTGTGGAACGATCACATATTTGATGTTGCCAAAAATGCTGGTAAATGTTTAGGTTTTCTTCGGCGATGCAAAAAATTTTTCACCCCTTCTGATCTGGCTGTTATCTATAAAGCCTTTATTCGTCCAAAACTCGAGTACAATTCTCATGTTTGGGCAGGTGCACCAATAACTCACCTGAGTCTATTGGATAGAATTCAAAGAAGAGCTATGAAAATGATAGGTGATAGAAATATAACAGAAGCATTTGCACCTCTCGAACACCGACGCAATGTTTCATGTCTTTCGTTATTTTATCGTTATTTTCATAACCAGTGCTCTAGCGAAATAGCCAGTTGCATTCCTCCCCTAAAACAATTCAACCGTAATACTCGTATTTCTAGGAATGCCCATCAGTTTACCCTTGAGCCCAACTTCGGACGTACTGTTAAGTATAGAGATTCTTTCTTTAGTCGCACTACAAGTATGTGGAATGCTTTACCCGGCACTATTTTTCCCTGCCATTTTGATATTCAAAGGTTCAAAACCAATGTGCACCGGCATCTCCTCTTAAATCCTTTCCTATTTTCCTAACGCTCGCACTGTGTTTAAACAATTTAAGGGTAGTAAGAACCCTTTTAGTGCGCGCTTAATTTAAAAAAAAAAAAAAAAAAAAAAAAGATTTTTGGTTTTTTGAATAAAAAGTCATTAAAAAGCTATTTTTAATCATTAATATTTAAATGCCTTTCGACCTAATGACTATTTCATATTAGGGGTTCGATGATAAGAATTGGCATTGTTGACAATTTTCTTTAAAGAATTTATTTTTATTTTGTTAATTTAAATTCTTCTGGTGATTATTTAAATGATAAGCTTTTTGTTTTTAATTATTCAACAAAATTTGAAATCGTGTGGTTAACGAAAATATGTAGCCAGAGGTCTAATTATATAAATATATTTTTGTCTTTATCAGTGTTTTATAAATAAAAATAACACACAGCTACAAAATTTATCGTGCAAAACTAGAAAATGTAAAGAAAAAAAACCCAAATCTATCTTTTAAGTATACTGGTTTTGCATGTTTTTGCCATTTTTGGCTAAGATTATTATTTTTAGTTACCTATACTATTTTTTTCGGAAGTTTTTTAGATAAAGAAACAAAAATAATAATAAATTTAAGGAATGCGATAACTACATACATTTACATATGTATGTACATTCATATATGTACATTTCTAGATGGAATTTATAAAATAACTAGCTGAACCGGCGAACTTCGTAAGGAAAATAATAATGCACGATGCTGACGAGATACCCTCTGAGTTCTGGAAAAAGATGGGTGACATCGGGTCTAGATGGCACATGATTCTCATCTCCAAACTTATCTGCGGCGACCGAATAACTTATCAGTGGAAGGAGAGTTACCTTCTTCCGATCTACAAGGGAAAGGGTGATACACGAAATTGCGACAGCTACCGTTCGATCAAGCTGATGTCACACACCATGAAGATCATTGAGCGGATATTGGATGGCCGCCTACGAAAAATAATACGGCTATCTGACGACCAGTGCGGGTTTGTTTCGGGTAAATCAACCACAGATGCTATTCAGAGTATAAGAATCAGAATGGAAAAATATCGGGATTCCTCGAGAGATTTGCATATTGTATTGCTTGATTTTGAAAAAGCATTCGAAAGACAACCACGAGATCTGATATGGGTTGCACTTAGGCAACGAGGAGTTCCGGATGTCTACGTGCGGATGGTCATAGACATGTACGAGCAAGTTAAAACAAAGGAAAGATGCCCCGCAGAAATCACCGAAGAGTTCCCAATTAAAGTTCCTAGGGAACTATTATTATTGTCCTTGACTTTCTGCTTGAGGATAAGGTGACGGCAGCTTAAATGAAGATGCTTTGCATGACAGCAAGAGTGACAAAGCGTGATCGAATGAGAAGAAAGAGAACCCGAGGAAGCCTACACGTCAAAAATACCCAAATACTGCATGCCCAACTTAGCTGGTACTGGCAAAAAGAAGATGCCATTAGAATCCAGTTCAAAAGGCAATAGCACAAACGTTCCACCACTATCGCGGTAGAAAAGCAGGCGCAAAAACTTCTGGATGAAACAAATAGAACGACGCCTGTATTTAGTTGGCCTCAGACATGAAACAATCCAAAAACGGGAGGCCTGTCGACGTTTTCTGAGGTCAACCTGGTGAACCACACAAGTGGAACCTTAGGTGAAGCAGTTGATTGGGAGAGTTGTGGTGCCCCTCGAGATCATGACAAACGCCGGTTAAATGAAGAAGAAGAAGAATGCACAATGCTATTTCATGTAATTTGGTCAATTAATTCTAAGGTTTTATTAAATACAATTAAAATAACTAAATTAACAATGGCGATGTGTTTTAATGAAACCAAAATGATTGGCGTGTTGGCCAACCTTACGCTTTTTTACTGAAGAGCTTTATGGTATACAACAGTTTTCGTTTTATTTTCAGGCGCGTACACGTACAAAGCGTTAGGTTTTCCGATACGTGAGCACGCCAAATACAATTGACCATGTGAGGAACATGGGAATTCAAGATTGATGCCACAAAGATCCAATCAAACGATTTTCCGGGATTACCAATTGTCCTGAAAATTTTCGAGGATTTCTCTCCAGTGTCCTATATGCCCTTTCTGGGGCCAATACGAATTTATCAAGCCTTAAATCGTGAAAATTAAAGCAACCGTACTCGAGTTATGCACTAAAAACCGGATGTTCCCGGATTGTCTTCCAGTTTCCTATGTCCTTCCTTGAGCTAATACGAATTATCAAGCCCTAAATCGTAGAAATCGAACTAACCTTTCTCGAGTTATGCAATAAAGACTGGGTGTTCCCTGTTTTCCAATTTTCCTGTCATATGTGCTTCCTTGAGCCAATACGAATTCATCAAGTCCAAAATCCTGAAAATCGAACGATCCATTCTCGAGTTATACGTGCACACACAGACGACATTTCTCTTTTATATATAAAAAATAATATGTAATAATAATACATATAGCCGGTGCTGTCGTTTCACAAATTCCGAGAGTAGCACTTTTCATAAAATTTGGGGAGCGTTTTGGGAAGTTGGGGAGCCTCGTTTAAAGGCTCTCCCAAACCGACGCGAAAGCGGCGTGGAACATTCGCTCTGTAGGGTGAATCATTCACAATAATAACAAAAATGAGAAATAAACAATGCTAAATAACAACAAAACTGTCGTCGGAGAATGTAACGCGCCGATTTCGGGTTGGTTTTGGAGAGCCTTATGTCGATTTCGACTCAACAAAAAAAAAATCGGATTTTCTAGTGGTCTGATTTGATTTAGATCAATTTTGCAAATCTTGATTTCACACCAAATTAAAGTGACATTTTCATCCAAATCAATAGAAAATGGTACTCACACAATTGTAAAGATAGATCAAATCACGTTTTGAGTTCTTTATACCACAATTGATCTAAAGTCTGACCACCAAATCTAAAATTGTTGAACCGAAATCGGCATTAATTTCATAAAATAAATATGATCACAAATGAAAATATTACATTTTTAAGTTTAACAGAAATGTGAAATTTTTAATAAGAGCAGGGATGTGTGAAATCAGGATTTAAAAATATTTGCAAACTGCAAAATACGTTTATCATTCAATTTTCCATGTGGAGTCTTGGGGAGCCTTTTTGAGACATGGGCAGCACAGTAGTCCTTTCCACAGTAAAGGAGCCAAATGCTACTATAGTAGCCATTCCGACAGCACTGCATATAGCCCGTATGATACTACATTATTTTCTCATTTTTAAGGCATTAAAAATGAAACTAGAGTAGTTCAAACAATTTATAATTGAAAATACCGATATGAGTGAGCGCGTACACAATAACCACATTAATGTAAGAAAGTCACAAAAAATGTATTAAAAATGAACATATTTCAGATTCTGGCAGCGTTTTTTTTTTGACTATACACTGTGACTAAAAAAAAAGTATACACTGGACTCATGAGAACACTTGAGAAATCTCAGAAGGTATGATGACTTTTAAAAAAAAAATTATTAATACCTAACCTACTAAATTAAAAAATGAACGGTTAAGTTATGGGAAAATTATTACAATCACGAAAAAAAAGTATAACTTTTAACTCAAAACTTCTCAAAGACAACATTTGTAACTGGCCCACTGCCTTAAATTTTCCGTTAACAACACATTTCAGATTGATCTGTTTTGGAGGTGGTACCATTTTGCCCCGAACTATCACTCCACTACTTTTTAAGGTACGAAAAAACCATTTAAGGTTAGAAAAACCCATGAAACTGAAACACCTTATCTAAATTCGTGACGAATTTCCGGCAAGGAATGCACCGAATTGGATGGCAGTATTGATTATTCGACTCTTATGGCGACGTGTTAGCATCTGCGGACGCCCGGGTCTTGTAAGAAATTTGGAACAAAATGATCCGATCTCGAATTTCCTTATCAATATCCCTAAAGCCTAGTTCACACGAGATTACACCTCACATTTTTTAGCTGTAAGCATCCGAACAAATGAGCAGTGGCGCATACATTTCATAGAACTGTTTACACGATGATTTTTCTGCAAAAAACGTGTTTACCTGTAAGTTTCGGATGTGTAAAACAAATACCTAGAACCTAGGGAGGATTCGTGAGTGAGGTTGCATGTTCATCACTGCGAAGCACTGTTCTCGTTGCTTAAGATGGACCGTAAAACGCACAAGAAATATATCTATTGAGAAGAATTTGAACATTAATTTATCTGTTGCCTTTTGGCCTAGTGTGGGGGGTGGGGGGTATCTATGCTATTCAATTTTGATGCCTTGTGATTTTATCTGTCTTTCATTAATTATGACAAGGACACCTTTTGGGAATGTAAATTATTTTGAATTTATGTTTTTATTTAAATCATATTACCCCAAAATTATTTGGTCACACCAAACACAGGCATATTTGAAATAAGTCCACAAAAGCAAGTTGGAGCGAGTAAAACTAGAATCTCACATACCTCGTGTTGTGAAGTCATGTGTCGCTATCGCTACGATGTATTTCATGTCTTTAGATCCATACTAGACTCGTGCGTTATATTGATGTATGGGGTACGGCCGGCGGCGGCGTATGAATCAGTTAGTACAGTTTGGAACAGAAAATTTGTCAATGAACAGCAAAAGCTTGTATTTTTCTGGTCCAAACTGTTCAGAATAGCATCATCGAACAATGCTAATATGTTTGTAATTATATTATTGAAAACAATGGCATCAATTAGTCATTATTTTAAATTCGTATTATTTTTCTCCTTAAAAATTACCTTGACTTAATTCTTAACGTTCAGTAAGTTATAAACCCTTCAACACTAATTTTTGGTGCAGGGTCAAAAGTCCACAGGCCAAAAGTCCATAATGGACTTTTGTCCCACTTAGGTGGGTCAGAAGTCCACAATTGTATTGTGGAGATTTGACCCACTCAAGTGGGTCAAAAATCCACAAAAAAAAATGGTCAATATCTCTTAATTTTATCAATAAAGTGGGTCATAAGTCCACAATAATTTCATATATTAAAATATTGAAAAAAGCAGAACAATTAAGAATTATTTATTTATTTTGTTAAGATTTAATTTATACTCTTCACTACTCGTAAACTTAAAGCACACCAACTGACAACATAGGCGCCTGCCTGGCGACCGAGCTGAGCATACCCTAAGCAGAGCGACGTAGCCGTGTGAGCGGGACAGAGGACCCGAAAAGGGAGTTAAAATCCTTAAACCCGCGAAGCGTGCCACCCAAAGCAGTCTTGTTATAGAAAACTATCAGATGGCCAGAAGTCCACATGATTTTTGTATGGACTTTTGGCCCATCGGAATGGGTCAAAAGTTCACAATTGATTTATGGACTTTTGACCCACAGAAGTGGGACAAAAGTCCATTATAGACTTTTGGCCTGTGGACTTTTGACCCTGCGCCTAATTTAGGTTATCCTTCACCTAACCCCACTACATGCATGTGGTGGTAGAAATGACAGCTTAGGGAGCCATTCAAAGATTTGCCAGGGAGGGTACTGTGAGGGGTAAATGCATAGGACTTCAGGAAATACACTACATTTTAAGGTCTTGAATATCAAGTTTGCTTGACATCCCAAGAGATGCCATACTTAAGGTATAACTTCGAGAAAAACTTCAGAACGAAGTTAAATATCAAGTAACAAGGTCAGGCAAAACATTGAACTCTCTGAATGCAATTGCCATTAAATGGTATACTGATGGTTCGAGAACGTCTTAAGGGACCCGTGCAGGAATTTTTGGGACAATAGCATTTTCCAGGCTGATGTGAATGCCATATAAGAAAGTGTACAGAACAAAATCTCGAAAGAAACTAGCGTAACCAATAAATTTCCATCATGTCGGACAGCCAAGCGGTAATTAAAGCGTTAAAATCTGATGCCATTAGTTCTAAACTATTATAGGAGTGTGTTGACAAGCGCAACGACCTTTGCAATAAAAACGGGCCACATAGGTGTCCAGTGATATAAAGAGGCAGACTTCTTGGCTAAAATAGAACAAACGACACCCTTAACGGCTCCTGAGTCCTATTGTATAGGAGATGAGGAAAAAATGATATTAAAAATAAAATCAAAACAGTAGATGATGAAAAAAGATCCAAATTATAGAAAGAACTCTTCGGACGTAGTGTAAAATACAGAGATTCTTTCTTCAGTCGCACCACACGAATGTGGAATGCTTTACCCGGCCCGACTTTCCTCTCTCATTTCGATGTGCAAACATTCAAAACCAATGTGCATTGGTATCTCCTTTTAAATCCTCTCCTACTTACCTAATCGCTCGTGCAGTGCTTAAAACATTTTAAGGTTATTCATAACCCCTTTTGTGTGCGCGGAATATAAAAAAAAGGTGAGGCAAGCTTAACTGCATCTTGGCTTAAGGCTTAAACAGGAACAACCTCGGAATACTGGTCACTGCAAACTGAGACGACACCCCAGTATTCTGGGCTTGGTAAACAGAACCACTTGCAGATTATGAAATACTCATGAGAAAACACCTGACTATATACTAGGTAGATGTGATGCAGTCGTGCACTAAAGATATAAGTATCTGGGACTAGATAGAAGAGAGCGAGTTACGATCCAATATTCCAAATACTTAAATTTCTTAAAGGAACAAAGCAGCAGAAAGAGCTCTAGAATGAGCGGTCTCATCTACCTCTAGGTGGGGACACAATAGACCCAAAGGTCGCAGTGTACTTTAACCCCAATATTATTCATTGATTCATTCAACACTGATTTGTAGAATGTAGATACATAACATTTTGAAAATATTAAGCATGCAAGTAATAAATTCTGACTCGTGTTGCTCGTACAATTAGACCCAAACAACTTCGCTACTACCAAATGTGTGCTAAATAGTCTTATCCAGACGAAAAGTCATTAAATTTGTCTTTGTTAAGAACATGAACTAAATCGTAAAAAATACTACAAAAAAAAAAGTAAAAACAAAAATGTTTTCAAGAGCCATTAAATCATTAATAGTATGTACATACAACCTCTTATCGCATAATTTCAACCCATTGCAAAATATACCGACAAAAACACATCCCTATACATAAACATTATATATAATAAGGATGGCAATTAAATAAAATAGTAGTTGCAAATGCATCTACATAAATATATATGTAGCAGTTTATTGCGCAATAGTACTGACCAATATTTTAACTCCCCCATCAGAATCTCGAAAACTCACCATATTCGCAAAATGTAGTCCTCGAATTTAGGAATTCAACAGAAGCCGCCTTAATGTGTTCCTTTTTTTCATTCTGGGGTGTGGTGCGTAGTTTAAATAATATTTGTTGGGAATTTAAGAGCAAAATCAATGCACAAAATGATGATCATAAAAATAAACAAATCGCTGTTTCTTTTTTTTTCCTCCCAATTACTATGTGCAAGCGCAGATGCAAATATGTACATAATAATATTCCCTTCAAGGATGTAATTTGGATTACAAAAAAAGGAAAAGAAAAGCGAAGAAAAAAATGTTCAAAGGAATGGCATTATGTTGAATTATTAAATTTTAAAGACGATTCGACCGGATGCGTGTCTGTGCTCTCTGAAGATAAGTATGTTTTTGTTTTCAAACGAAAAACGAATACAATAAAAAATTAATAAAATATGCATAGAGGTTCTAAAAATAAATCTCTAATGTTCAGCTCGTGGCGAAGATAAAGAGACTTAAAATGAACGTCTCTCACTCTCATCTTTCTTCCTCATGCATGCCAATTTTACACCTTTGGCGAAATAAAATCAAGTTTACATTATGATTATTTATTTCTTTTGGCACAGAACACGACTGTGTGTGGACATAAAGTAGCAATAATTTAAAATATTATTTATTTTATTCTGTGTACAACTATAAAATACAAAAAAAAAAGCCATCAACTTACCTTGGTATGCAATTCGGCGGTGTACGATCCACTTCCCAGGCAGCAAACAGCTTCATTGGCACCGGTTTTCCACTGCTACTACCTCCTCCACCTCCAGTATTACTACCACCGACATTCATGTTGCCCGAAGACGATAACTTTTCCAATTTACTAGATTTCTCAGCCATGCTGGATGGTGTTGTATTTGTTGAGAGGCGCATTTGAATTTATTTTAAAAACAATTTTTTGATTTAAATAGACAATCGGATTTTTAAACAAAAAACGAAGAAAAAAAAATAAACAAATTTTATTTCGTGAATCAGGAGTGAATTTTCTTCACTGAATACATAAAACTTCGACAGTGCACACCAACACTAACGCGACGCCGACGACAATTTGAACGAGGACTTTGACTACGTTGTTTGGGATGAGGAAGGGATTTTGCGAGATTTCTAATTTTTTCGATTTTTTCAAAGAAAATTGCATTTTTTTGCAAAATCTCAAACGAATCAGCAGCGAAACGATAACTATTTTTTGCTAAGTTGCACTATACACTCTTTTTTTTATTTGTTTTATTCTTTCTTTTCAAATCCGCACATTGATTGTACACAGGGAAAAATTAATAACAAAGAAAGAATAAACAGAACACAATGACGACACCGCCCTTTTTCTCTTTGGAGATCGTATGGAGCTAAGGACTTCGGTACAGAGACCTGTGTTTGGACAAAAAAATAGATAGCTAGCTAAACACAATTATAACTCACTTAGGACAGCCGATTAATTTCAATTTTCTCACACAATTATTACTTGGGCGATTGATTCCTTCTTCGCTCACTTGAATTATTGATAAACAATTTAATTCAATACTTTTCTTGTTGTTGTTGTTGTATTTTCATTGATAATTTACTTTTGAAATCGGGTTTTTTTTTGTATTCGTTTCGTGTGCTGCTGCTGGGCACTCTTCATGGCAGACTACAATATTCGACTGCGCGCTACTGCTGCTGCAAATTGGGGATAGAGACACTCTCAGCAGTAATCGTTGGAGCTATGGCTCTGTGATGTGGTTTGTATTGGTAGATTTATAACGTGGGTTGTGCGCACACACTAAGTGTTGCCGTTGATATTTCAAAGTCTGGATAAAATACAAAAAAATATATATAAAAATTTTAATATGTCTACGCCTAATACAAACATTTTGTTCATTTAAAGAAAAAAAAAAAATTAAGTTGTTAGCATTTAAAAACTCTATTTATGCAACGTTATTATCAATTTTGGTAGAATTTACTTTTTCTTTTGGACAAAAAATCTCGAATGCTTGGTTTAGATAATTTTATTGGATTATGATTTTTTTCCGAACAAAACATTGTTCTTCCTTGTTCCTCTACACTCTGCCCAAATTAGTACATATGATAACAGTATTTAGTAGACAAATTATAAAAGACTTACCCCCAGTTTCACAGTGGATGTTTAAACTCCACTTTTAGTTTAAACTCCAGATCACCAGAATAAATGAACTCAGTTCAAGGTTTAAACGAAACTGGGGATTAAGTTTTCAATTGGCAAATTCAAGCAAATGATATCTCATTGTCAAAATACATGAGAAAAAAAACTTGGATTCGCTAGACAGTGAGAACTCTCGAGGTTTCATTTTCCTGAACTAGTAAGTTAGTTATCTCGGTTCAATGAACTGACCAAGAAAGTCAATAATATTTCAATTTGAGATCTTTGTTTTTACAGTCTCAGAATCCTGAAGGGTTTTATTGGTTCTTATGGTAAACTTGATCTGAAAACTCAGAATCTTGAAAGTTTGCATGCTTTTCGGTAGAATCGATTTGATTTCATGAAAATTCTTAACAATTTCCCTGTTTTTTTGAGTTCTCTGACTTTTCAAAATAGAATTCCTCATGCTATTGGCATAAATCTATGTAAGATCAAAACGTTGGACTTCCCAGTTATTTTTACTTGCGACATATAGGTACGTTATTGATTCGTAAAAATATCGAACATAACGATTATAGAGAAAGCGAAAAAGTGGATCTCGCAATTCTGTCTGTCTGTCCTCTCCCCTACAAACTAACAAGGAGGGATTTTCTTCAAACTTGGTACATAGTATTTTTTGACTAATATGCACACACGTTTTTTTTTTTTTAATTTTTTTTAGGACCAAAGATAACGGTACCTACATACAATTTGTTTCGTCAAAAAGGAAAATATTATTTTTCTCAAAGACGGCTCCGCTGATTTTGTTAAAATAATTAATAATTAATTAATAATTAAAATAAGGAAATGCTACTTTTTAATAATTTTTTTTTATTTTCAAAAATTGGTTATTAGATACATCATCAATTTCTATCTACGCTAAAGTTGTTACCTACGATAGCAAGTTTGTGAGATCCAGTCGTGTCCATTTTTACTTGCGACGTACGTAGTATAGGGAAAGTTAAGGATTCCTGCAAAAAAAAAATTCGATATTATAATTTTCCCTAACATTACAATGATGAACGCGAAAAAAGTGGGTCTCGCAATTCTGTCTGTCTATCTGTCTGTCCGTGTGTCTGTACGGCTGTAAACGGCTGAAGCGATTTTTTTTCAAATTTTGGACTTAACGTTCTTATGGGAACCCCCAGAGCGGAAATCGAAAGTTTTTTTTTAGCTTAAAAAATAACGGTACCCGCCATACAACCAATATACAAAAATTGATTTATTTCAAAAACGGTTCTAACAATTTTGGAAAAAAAAATACGAGCTACTATAATTACTACATTTTATATTTTGGTAGAAAAAAAAATTTATAACGGTTATTAACGGTACCTGTCATAGAACCGATTTCTTGGTTTTCAAATTTCTCTTTAACGGCTAAATCGATTTCAACCAAATTTTTTATGTAAGAGGCCCTCTGAAGTTTTAACAATTTTGCATATATGTACAATTTTTCAAAAAAAATAATATATATATAATACTATTGAAATTTTTTTTTTGAAAATTTAATATCTTTAAAACCGGGTTAATGATTTTTCTTTTTAAAGGTGTTTTCTCGTGATAACACTTGCAGTTAGGCTGCATAGCTTTCGCTCCGTCATATTTAACATTGAAGGTTTTGAATGAACAACAACCACTTGTGTTGGCTACCACCGAGTATTACATTTGGCTGGAATTATTGCCCCCGGGGGGTCTTGGTCTAGGTTCGAATCCAGTTGACGGCAAAACAATTTATAAATTAAAATTGGAACTATAGACTAAGCACCACTAAAAGGAATCTGATGATTGGTGAGGCAGCTATGAAATTGCAATAATTCCAGCCAAATGTAATACTCGGTGGTAGCCAACACAAGTGGTTTTTGTTCATTCAAAACCTTCGATTTTTCTTTTTATTTGGTATTTAATTGTACCAAATTTAATTTTTTTAAATTTTCAAGAATTTTTATGTTTACAAAATTATTTCAAACAAAACCGAAATTTTTTATTTCATAAATTCATATTTATCACAAAAAACAGATGGCATCCTTTTTTTGAGCTCTATTTGTTTTAGCTATTAAAAAAACAAATATATAGTAACTTTTAGTAATAATTTATATTTGTAATTGTTTTAAAAACTGTTTTAATGATTTCATAATGTTATAGAACCACTACATAAATGCACATTGTCAATTTTAAGCTACGTTCAAGTTGTTAGCTACGAGAGCAAGTTTGTAGGATCCAGTAGTGTCCATTTTTTACATAATTAGCTTTTTTTTATAATTTTAACTATATGCCTGTAAGGTCTTTTAAATGCAAGGCACAGAGCACTAGTTAGACAGTGGATTGAGAATTAGATGTTAATTATCTCATGAAATTCCTCGGAAGGCATCCAGTTGAAATTGGTAAATATAGAAAAGAATGCTAAATAGACTGTGGCTCGAACCCACACGTCCAGGTTAACAGTCAAACACTATATCCACTGTGCTAATGCCACCCGCTTTTTGTCCAGTAATTTAAGTAATATCAAAACTTTCTCCAAAAAAGTTATTTAAACAACTCTTTGAAGATAGAAAACCAGTTTTTAAATATACACCAACACTCATAGGTTCAAAAACAGTTATTTAATGACAAGTTTAAAGTTAAACCATAGTTAATTCTCCAAATTCAAAGGATTACCTTGATTTTAACTCCGAAACTGTGATGTTCTCGCTGTGAAAAACTGATTCCTAGGCCCAGTTTTTCAGTAGTGAGTTAAACCAGAGTTAGTTAAATCTGGAAATAGATTTGTGTTCAGTTACGTCAAGAAACACTTTTTAAGTTGAGGGCGAATCCAGGAAGTCTTAAAAGACAAGGAAGCTTTTGTTGAGTTAATCCAGAGTTAACTCGTTTTCCCGACTGGTTGAAAATCCAAATTGTTCGGCGCCGAACCTTTTTGACTTATTCAGTAGAAAATGCCCGAAGCAAAATCGCTACTTGCTCATGTTTGGCCAGCTTAATGAATTAAATAAAAACAACATCTAAGCAAAACCACGGTGAACTTTATTTATTTCTTCTCGATTAGAAACGCAGTAAATCATTTTTTATAATTTCATTTATTTTTTCTTTACAACAATTGTTTTTTCTATTTTGTTCTTTCTCTATTTTTAGCCCTTTCGATTTCAGCTTTAGCAGTGATAGGTTCTTCTTCTATGATTTTGTAAAAGCCTACAACACTCCTACCGACTAACACCTTAAGTGGACGATGCCATGCTTCAACCTTGTTCCGTCTTCTTGGAAATTTCTCTTCAGTTGCTTTTAAACTTTGGCAAAGAGTTCAAAACTCCAGTGGTTATTCCATAAATAATTTTGAAAAAACTGAATTTTGAAAGCAGAATTTCGAAAAAAGAATTTTTACTTCGGCAGAATTTTGACCCCAGTCTATAATAAACCATTTTAAAGATACTCGATGAAGCTTAGAATATCTGAAATGTGGGTATTTATCTCATTTAATTTTTTGAGATACGGTAAAAACGTATGTGTGTATAGGTACATACACATAATTTTGGCTTTCCGACTTGGTTTAAATAATCGGTCGCAAAGGCTTCAAGTCCACTTAGGCGTTAATATCAAAAAGCAGTTGGACTACACTTTAAATTCAATTACAATTCAAAGTTACCGAACTTTTAAAAAACAAAACCCCTATTGCGATTGGCGATTGTTGATTGATAGTTGATAAATATTGATATTTTGGATTTTTAAACTGAATTTACTGAAAATGTCATCAACTTTTAATTGATATTTGTCATTTTTTTTATAATTCACAACGGTCTGCATTGTTCCCAATTACCAAAACTTTTTTCTGTTGACTGGTTTAATATCGAATTTCAGTATTTATCTATTATCAACAAGCGCAATAGGGATGATCATTTTATAAAATAAATTGATGTTAGTTAGGTTGTGATGAATTAAAAAAAAAAAATAGGGTAGAAAGGCTTTCACTTATCAAGAGATGAATCCAAGTGAGATCGCCTCAGTGAAACGCCAGTTTCTATAGCAAAAAGCCGTTAATGGCAAGTCTAATTAAATAATGATAGGTATTCGACTGGACTGATTTAATTCAGTAGTATATAGAATTTGTGTAGCAGGACCAAGGTCATGTTAACAATAACAGTGAACTAAACAGCAGAACAATTTTGAAGCATTACATTATTTTGGACGTACATTGTTAACTAAGCGACTTGAAGTTTCTATTCTCAAACTCCAGAAAACGTAAATAATTAAACCGAGAGCCGACTAAAACTTTGGGCTTGGAGGTTCATATAACCAAAATTCAAGAACACGTACATACATATGTCTAGATATGTACAATTGTATGTAATAAAATCGTCTGGCATGATTATATTATCACCGTGGCGACGGGAGGTTTGAATAATCTTCTAGATTTTTTCGGAGGTGTACACTGTACAGGGTATCCCAGTCACCGGCCCAGACGAGAACATTGCGCTTATGATAATTTTTTTATTTCGCTTAACGGTTTTTATGATTTTTGATCTCCTTTCTTTTAACTGACTTTAAAATTTTCAAACTGCAATCGACAACCTTTTTTCTGTGCGGATAACGGTTTTTCCTCAATCAAAAATCATAAGACGTAAATAAAGCGAAACGAGTAAATTGCCTCTTTTATTTTTCGACCTAATCCATCTGGGACGCTGGTCCCCAGCTATGTAACTCGATTCTGCAATTGAAATATTCGTACTTGCAAAAACTCAACTGGCTTATTCTAAAGCATGATCCTGATTTCAAGCACAGTACCACTTTTAATAAGCATTGACAACAACATTCGAATGAATTCGAAAGTAGAATAAATTAACGTAGGGCCCTGATTGTTGGATATTCTGTAAAACCACTGTCATTTGTATGTGTAAAGTACAGCGAACTACGATTTGATTCATTTGTTTGGGATCGCAGACATTTTAAATATTCAAACCACCTTTAAAAAGGGCAGAAAATCAGTTTTAAAAGGTCTGTGGCTGGTTTTGGGCCTATTTGTAACGCATGGGAGCAATAAACATATTTTTGGTGAGGTTTTGGCTGATTTTTTATTTATTTGGTTATACCTTTGAATTTCAAAGCTGATTTTCTGCCTGTTTTAGTTAGTTGATACGCTTAAAACGTTCGGGACCAGTTATTTTTAATCAAACCGTAGATTACCCTAGTTTACATATATATGAAAGCGACAAAATAATCCTACCAGACTATTGAATTCGAAATATGAACACCATTTACTACCGTTACATACCTAATCGTGAATTTTGGTTTATAAATATTTTACCCTTATCGGGTTTTCTTTCCTACACCTTTTCCTCTGCATTATATTATGCAATCATAAACAATTTTCAAAAAATCATAAGGTAAATCCATTTATCGGGGAAAAGCTTATGACATTTTATTCGGTATGGGTATTTAACTAATGCGAAAAAAGATAAAATCCGAGGGAGAAATATCCCGTAGAATTGGCGATACACTACGCGTCATAAGGTTAGAAGCAGTCATTTTTTGTACTTCAAGAAAAAAGTTAACGGTAGCTAAGAGAATAAATGTTGGGTGAGTCACTTTTTTTAAGTAATTTTATCGTTTCATAAGGTTAAAAGCACAGACAAAAAGTGAAGAAAAACGATGGTTTTAAAATTAAATTAAAATTTAATAATTTAATTCATCCAACTTTCAAAATGTCTTCAAACATTTGATGATTAAGAGAGTTATACAGTGATTCCAAACAGTCAAGTGAAATTTCAGTCAAGGCCAACTTAATGGTGTGAAGCAGTCAACGTCATGCTTTCCTTTTGCGTACACTTTTCGTGTGAGCCATCCCCAATTATTTTCTTGTATTTTGAAGTCCGATGAATAGGGGATTAATGTAGCAATATACAACTTTTCCTCCAAATTGACGATTGAATCACTCGAGTTGTATGAATAGGGGCATTGTTTGGTTAAAAACCAATGAAGTTCGTCCGAAAAGGTCATTGGGATGTGAAAACAATGATTCTATCGAAGACGCTTTGTCGAACCAAGATGACTGGAAACCATTCATCTTGGTACTTTAAACTATCAAGTTTATCATTCCTTATTATTATTATTATTTTATAGGACGGGGGGCGACCGTATGTTTAGAAAAGAATGATGCCAATTCATAGCTTTATTCTTAACATTAACAAAACCGCTGGTCGGACAAGGTTTTTCAGGTGCCAATGGGTAGAAAACGCACTTTTTCGGTTGGGTTTTTGGCTTAGGGTACCTAAACCATGATGGATTTTTATAAATAAGGTATGAAATGAAAGCTTAGACTGCCCTCTTTACCAGTGGTCGGACAGACTTTTGTTGGTTGTTGTGGAGAGTCCGACCACTTTTGTAAAAACAGCTATTTTTGTATCCATTGCGTTTAACAGGTGGACAACTATGCAAAACTATTTCATATAGCCTAGAAAAACGCTTTTACCACTTAAATGCATTTTAAATGCAAAGGTTAAAAAAATAGCTCTATTTACAAAAGTGGTCGGACTCGCCGCAACAACCAACAAAAGTTTGTCCGACCTCTGGTTTTGTAAAGAGGGCAGTCTAAGCTTTCATTTGATACCCCATTTATAAAATCTATCATGGTTTAGGTACCCTAAGACAAAAATGCAACCGAAAAAGTGCGTTTTCTACCTATTGGCACCTGAAAAACCTTGTCCGACCAGCGGTTTTGTTAATGTTAAGACTAAAGCTATGAATTGGCATCATTCTTTTCTGAAACCGCGATGAGATAGGTAAACCTACGGTCGCCTCCCATTACTTTTATGACTTATGACGCTCAGTGTAAGTCGGATTTT
Organism: Melangyna quadrimaculata; assembly: GCA_949320155.1. Taxonomy (NCBI): domain Eukaryota; kingdom Metazoa; phylum Arthropoda; class Insecta; order Diptera; family Syrphidae; genus Melangyna; species Melangyna quadrimaculata. Next base: position 440,930,510 of record OX439483.1, read on the forward strand.
TCACACAGAAAAATAAATGGAGGCAGTTTTATTAGAATCACTTTGGACATTACAGATACATAGGATACTAGTTTTAATCAAATTCTTTCGGTAAAAAGTACAAAATTAAAGCTGAGCATTCAGCAAAATTATGTAAGCACCACTAACGGAGAATAAAATCAACCACTAAAAGCTCGCATTTATAGACTCTAGTCATGAAATTTGTTTGAAAATTACATCACACAAAATTTATTTTTAATTTTAGTGATCGGCAGTGCTAAAACAAATATGGGTGATTCTCCACTAAAAGCTCCTTTTCGTGGCCCCGACCAAAAATGGTTCAAAAAATTAAAAAAACTTATTTATTTTTTAAGTCAATAACAGCGCAAGCAACGTTTCTAACTGGGCCACTTCTAAATATTTTAATATAAGTAGATAGGTATATAATAAAAAATAATGGTTTTGATGTCCCAAATGTCATTTCCGTCGCGTGTCTCCTTCTGTTTCAACCGCGGAAGAATGGATTTTTTGTTTGTTTTTAAATGCATATACATATTTTAATTTGACTGAGTTCGAGTATTAAGAGTATGTAGTTAAATACAACTTCCCTAAAAATTAAATTTATTTATTTGAAACAATTAACTTTACAATCTTTCAAACATGTGTCTCCATGTATTTGCATCATTTCCGTACAAAAATATTAAATGCTTATAAATTCAAATTAACGGCCGTCAGTTTATAGGATTTAGACTAAATGAAGAAACTCATTCATGCTTCCTTTGAAATATATTCATTTAAATGGGTGGGACATCAGTTTCGTGTGTAATTTTAAAGTAAGTGGTTGTATTCGTCACGTGTTTCATCAATTTCGTCATTTCCGTAGGTGCATATAATTTTAGTAAGTGATAGTAAAAACAAAATATTTTGTAACAGTCTTGTGAAGTTATGTTGCAGTAAGTTATACAAAATTAAAAAAAAAAAAATATACCTTCTATTTTTCTTGTCTAAAAAGTTAAAAAACATCGATTTTCGTCATTTCCGTCGCTTGTATTGGGTTACAGCGATGAGAAAAAGTTTACGGAAATGACTTAAAATATGTTCTTTCTTAAAAAAATCATGAATTTATTGCAAATCATTAAAATTTGTGTGCATGCATTTAAAACCCCTAACAGCCAATTGCAGACCGTACAACTGAGGTAGGTGGGGAAGCAAAAACGTAACAAATTATTTATCTTTACTAGTTAAATGTCATTTCCGTAACACAAAATCATTTCCGTAGATCGATTTAATTTAGATTTTAATAATTTAAAATAAATTCGTATTATACCGTAAGTATTTTAAATGCATCCTGAATTACACGGCCCTTGTTAAAAGGAATATTTTAAAAGGAAAATTGTTTCACTGGTACATTTATCATTTCCGTATCGAAGGCGTCGTTTTCGTATCAAGCACAAATTCTAAAAAACGCTTAAAATCAAGTGCCCGCACTTTAAAAAATCATTAATTTATTCTATAATTTATAACAACACTTGAATGTATATGAAGGGGACATTATGGGTGCTAAAAAGGAGCTTTTAACAGAGAATCACCCATATAATCAAGTGTTTTTGCGTGTCTCAGGTACCTATATTTTTCACATCTCCGCATCTATGGCTTTCAAACCATACAACCTTAACAGAAATCAGGTGAACATTTTTTCAGTTCTTTTTTTGAGAAAATGATACCACAAAATTTTATTATCTTTCCGAAAGTCGATCCTCTTCCAAAAAAATGTTTGTTTCGTTTTTGAAGAAGCAACTAATTCGTATCTTAAACAATAAAAAACAGCTTCGAAAAGGATTGACTCACTTTCAGAACGAGATACAGTGCACCTTTTGTGCAATTATTAGCTAGGTCTTAAGACAAATAATAACTATAAGTACATAAGGTAGTTCTATTGGTTGCTACTTGAAGCCTATTGGTGGCTACTTGTTGATTAAAATTTTGTTCAATTCATTAAATTCACAAAAATGCTAGTTGTCCAAATGCAATTTTAAATTAAAAAACCTCGGTGATGCAATGCGTAGTGCAACGGCCTGTAAGGTAGCTTGGTCTAGGTTCAACTCCAGTTGACGGCAAAATAATTGAAAAATTAAAATTGGATTTTGGAACTATAGACTATGCACTTCTAAAAGGAATCTGATGATTGGTGTGGCAGCCATAAAATTGCAATAATTCCAGCCTAATGTAATAGGTACTTGTTGGTAGCCAACACAAGTGGTTGTTATTCATTCAAAACCCTTAATATTAATATGACGGAGCGAAAGCTACGGTATGCAGCCGAACTGCAGTGTTATCACGAGAAAACACCTTTCAAACAAAAAATCACTCACTAACAACTGTTTGGTATTTTAGAAGGGCGCAAAACAAAAAATAGAAAGACCTCACGAACATAGACCTCTCCATTAAGCTAATGTACATATACCTAGTATCCAGTCATAAAAATATGAAAGTGAACATTTCCTTGGAGTACAAAATTGTAAACTTGAAAAGCTCTGTACGTACAGTCGTACACCCATCTGTATGTAGTTAATGTAATTATGTTTCTTTTAATTTTGTATGTTATAGGTGATTATTGTTAACATATGTATATCGTTTGGGTTATCTTGGCGCCACAAGTTTAGTTAAATAAATTATTCTTAATTAGACTCCTTTCACACAAGGAAACTGAGTTGCCGGCAATTTTTAGTTTGTAGGCGAGAAGGGCGTAAAAGAAAGACAAAAACTCTCCCCGCACACCCTTCTTGACTACAAAGTAGCTAGATTCTAGCAACTCAGTTTCCTTGTGTGAAAGCGGTCTGATAGTAACTAAAAAGATGTAGTAACACAATTATGATTTATCTATTGTCATTTATGATGATGCCAATTTAATACATGATTGCGCTCAAACGGGGCATGAGTTTTACAGGAGCGCAAAAAAGAAACAAAAATAGCAATTTTATCGTTTCAACACGAAGTTCACTAAAAACAAATTGACGACTGATATATGTACCTATTTTAAATAAACAAAAAAGTTATTCGAACAAAATAATATAACAATAGAAAGAAGAGTCAAAAGCAAACAATAAAGGTCAAACCAAAAACCTAGCATTTTGTGGGTACGAGAAAAAGAACACAACTCAGCCACCACTCACCATTTACCACTGACAAAAAGGCAACACCTTTAAAATGTCCGGTTTTTCTTCACAGAATCCAATGGATGCTACTTTAATTTATTTTCTCTTAAAAGTTTATGCTATTCTTTAATTTTATTGATACAAAATGTAACATAATTTTGCAAAGTATTCACTTCATCCTTAAATATTTTTTTCGTACGTCGTACGTTCTTTTAGTTTTTCTGATTGGAGTTAGAAATTATATAGAATAAAATATACACTTTACACTGATGTACACGTATTCACTTTTTATGTATTATTATTTAATGGTTTTTAGTACCGTCAATGAACACAAAATAAACCGCCGAATATAAGCAATTGTTAAAAAATTTAATTGATTTGATGGGAGATTTTTACCTTTTGTGTATTTCGTTTTCGGCTTGATGTTTATGGGAGAATTGACAGTTCAGAATTGTTTTTTTTTTTTCAATCAAGTAAAAACAACGAAACTTTTTCGTTCAGTTTGAAAATCAGTTCAGTGAGTGTAAAATGGCTGCTTAATTTCTAGTTTAGAACTGACTAGTAGATGGCCACCAATAACTGCTCTGACGGTTATTATTTAAAAAAAAAAGCAGTTACTTCATTATGAAATGTACGCAATTTCAAATTTGAAAATCCTGAAATAAATTACTAGCGGTGCTTTTTTGCAAGTTCAGATATGTTTTTTTGTAGGTCCAGATAGAATTGAAGAAAAAAAAACCACATCTGGGGCCCTACTCTGTATCTCGTTCCGAAAGTCAATTCTATTCGAAATTGTGTTTTATTTCGTTAGACATAAGGGGGCGTATTCATAGTAATTTTAGACCTGGGTCTAAGTTAAACATGGCTTTGGTTGAATTTTCGGACGTTGATTCTATTTTTTTAAGTTTATCATTTCAAAATATTTGAAGCTATTTGTGTTGTATACCAAGTTAATTATCTTATAAAAAAAACCAACAGTTTGTAATTAAAATCGGTCTGTATTCATTGAGCTAAAATGGTCTTAAACTGTAGTTTAGTTAAAACTGGGTTTGTCTACGACAGTGAATATGCCCCAAGGAAGTTTATAATTTAAAATCGAAAAAAAATACAATTTCGAATAGAATTTCCTTTCTGAACGAGATACAAAGTAGGGCCCCTGAACTAATAGCACACAACACCCCGACTCCACATGCCATGAACGATGGCTGGACTATGGAACATGTTTAAAAAAAAATCCCATGGACTCGCAAAAATCCATGTCCAAGCAGTGACATATCCATACAAATCAGATTGTGGAATGGATTGTCGATTGGATTATGGACATCGTTCATGGCCTGTGCAGTCGGGGTGTAACAGGAAAGATAGATTTGTTTGTGGAACGAAATATAGGACGGCTGAATTTTGTATAGCTGAATGAGGGCTATTAGAAAAGCTTATGTGCCTGTCCACATTGGATTTTTTATGCTAGGTGCAACCTGTGAGAGAGGTAGATTTTATGTGAGTGAAAAAGAGATGGGTAGATTCCACCCAAATTGCACCGATGCGCCACTTTCCAACAATATTCTCGGATTCAACATGATAGATTTTTTATTGTGTGAGTGAAACATAAATAGATTTCAACGGTGGGAGATAGGGATGGGTAGATTGAACTGAGAGGATTTACTCTTCATCGTATGGACACAACGAACATGTTAACACCAAGCATTACAAATCCAATGTGGACAGGAACTATGTCCAGTTTTTCGGGACGCCACCCCCTGGGGAAATCCGCCATTTTGGAAAACCCGAATTGATCTATATCTCCGAAACTATTGATCTTGCTTGTAGGTAAATTAAATTTTCCTTCGTTCACACATAGATTTTTTTGTGTGCGGGAGATATTTTCAAGGTTATGTCGTCTTATTATTATTTTTTTTTTTTCACATTTACACACTTTTGTCATTCTCGAATAAGCTAACGTGAAATACTTTCCAAATAAGAATTTAAGAACAATAAATTTCCAACATTATGATATTATTTTTGAAGATGATGCGATACCACAGTCAAAAGTTACAGCCATTTTGGTTGCGCTAAAATGAAAACTCCAGGGTAAATAAAATTCTAAACTGTTATTCAAATTAATACAAAAAATACCAAAATAGCTGTAACTTTTGACTGCGGTATCGCATCATCTTCAAAATTATATGAAAATTTGTTTAACTTTGTGGTCTACAATTTGTATTATAAAAACAATTTACGTTTGTCAATTCCTCGCAAGAGGCAGTAGCCCTGAAAAAAACTTTTTATTTTTTCAGGTGGACGAGGTTGGGAAGTGAACGCAGACCTCCAGCGTGACTTACCAATACATATGAACGTTTGTGCCGTATAATCAGACTCATTATGTAATTGGAACGATTGTTGTTCACTTTTGAGAAGAAAATGTCAGTTTTTAATATAAAACGATGACATTGAAAAAAAGAAGCAATTTTATAAGAAAGTGGTTAAGCAAAGTATATAATTTTTGACAAAAAATATCCAAGATAAACTTTTTTTCTTATTAGTTGATCTTTTGATGGCAACGTTTGCCAATTAAAGAAAACTTGTTTTAGTAAAGTTATAAGTATATTTTTAATATAAAAAAAGTTTCCTAAATAATCGAAAATCTCGATTTTCATATCACCTTAAAAGCAAACACTCTTTGCAATATAAATTTGACTGTATGTTTTCCAAATTTAATAATAAATATAAAAATGTATATTCAAGAACACAATATGTTTTTTTTTCTCAACTTTTTTAAACTTCCTTGTTTGGTTAGTTGGTTGTAATTGGTATTTTATTTATATTTTAATTTATGATGTATAGATGTATATTCCATAAACTGTCTTTTAATCCCAAGATTTTTCTAAATTATATCCTGGTGAATTATCGACTTCATAAGCCGAGGAGTTTCCTTGCCAAGATCTGATCGATTCTTGGGATTCATAGGAACATGTAGCAATTGGTTCAGTGTATCGAAAGCTCACTGGTGAGGATGATCTTTTTTCGGCTGGTTTTTTCAAATATTCCTGAAGATGGCGAATGTATCCAATGGCGATTCTATAAGAATTCAATTTTTTTTTTAACTGATCAACAAAATTGTTTATTAAAAAAAAATTACCTTAATGTTTCAATTTTTGAATATTTCTTTCCACTTGGTTTTGATATAGGTAGTTTGAGTCTTAATAAGTCAAAAGCTCTATTCATGTCCCGCATTCTTGTACGCTCACGATCACATGCTGTTTTTTTGTAATCTGAACTTCCGTTAGTTTTTTGTTTTTAAATGAAATAAGAAAATGAAAATAAGAATTGTTTATTATTTATACTCAAAATTATATGAACATTGAACATGGTATATTATGCCATGATTACAAAATTAGTACCTAAAAAACTACATCATTTTCAATAGGAGAAAGAAGGGATTAGGCTGTTTATTTTCTTAATCTTATAATTTCACCGAAACGGCTTAACTTATTTTTATTAAATTTGTTTAAAATTTTGATCATTTTAATAGCATTCCGTTTCAATGATTTAAAACCAAATACTTTGTGATTTAAAAAAAATGTGTATTTTTTTTAATAAATATTTCGAAAACAGATCAGTTCTTAAAACTTGGCACCTAGCAGTTTTCAAACAGTTTACGGATGAATACAAATTTAAGGAAAATTATTTATTTCCCAAAACACAGCGGCTTAGTACTTGGTAAGAAAAAAATTAATAATTGTGATTGGAAGTGATTAAAAATAATCTTTCCGTCGGCTTTTTTTGGTCACTGTAGTTTTTGCAATGAAACAATTAAGTTACATTCGCTTTCCCGACGTTTCGGCAGGGGTTGCTGCCTTCTTCAGGGGAACTTTATTTGGACAACAAGAAAAAATATATTGTTTACATTATAATAACAATAATTGAAACAATACAAAATACACTCACTTTAATAAAACTGTGTTTAAATTTAAACTGACATTTAAAATTATTGTATCTAATAATTGTAATATTATTTACAAAAGTAAAGAAATAACCACTTCATACGAAGTTTAGTCTATGGAATTTAAACAAGGAGTAAAGAAACTGAAAGAATACTGTGTTATGATGAGACAAGAGAACAATAGATGGCAGAGATGTTTTGGGTGTCTTGTTTTCTGTTCATGTTGTTGTTGTTGTTGATGATGTGTAATGTTTCTAGGGTGTATCGTTTCGAAACATGTTTCTCTGTCTGTAGGACTTTGACACCTTCAAAATCTGGAGAGTGGCCGTTTTCGATACTGTGGCTCGCCAGGGCTGTCTTTCCAGGATTGTTTGATTTGATATCCGATTTATGATTAGAAATTCGCTGTTTAAGAAATTGTTTTGTAGTTCCGATGTAACACTGGTTGCATGGTTCATTAGGTTTACCCTTACAATTTATTTTGTAAATGACATCAGTAACTTTATCCTTATCCGCTTTCGTTTTAAGTTTAGTGAAAAGGTGACTCAGAGTTTTATTTGGTTTGAAGGCCAGGCGAACATCTGTTAGTTTTTGGTTTATCACTTCTTTAAAATTCTCAGTCAGTCTTGGGATGTAAACCATACTTTTGTAGTAACCATTATTCGGGTCTTTAGTGTCTTCGCTTGGAATTTTGCAATTGTGTTTCTGAAGTAGACCACGAATTATAGAATTTGGAAAACCATTGTCACTCAGGATTTTTTTGATTTTTTTCTCATTGGCAGAGTGAAATTGTTCGTCGCTGAGTGCGAAAACTTTACTGACGAGATTGGATGCAGTGTTCATAACTATGTGCCTCGCTTGGTTAGACCGAAAGTTGACTAATCTTCCCGATGCAGTATGTTTTTGGTACCAGTCAAACAATAGACGGTTGTTTTCACGATGGATTTTTACGTCCAAAAATGCTATTGACCTGTTATGTTCCATTTCCACAGTGAACTGGATTTTCGGGTGGAATCCGTTAAGGATCAGCTGCACTTTTTCAATGTTGCGTTTGTCCATCACGGCAAAAATGTCATCTACATACTTAGCAACAAAAGTAGGCCTTTCTTCCATTCCACTAAAACATTCATCTAGTACGTGATCAAGTACTAAATCTGCAATCGTGGGTGACAAAGGGTTTTAGAAAAAAATTAACTTATAACAACTTTCTAACAGTATCTACCTAGTAGTAATTCCTAATAGATCAATAAAGGACTAATTGACGAAAAGGAAAAACAAGTGAAAAAATAATTCAAAAATCGTTAGAGTAGTGTTTTCTTATGAAATTCATTTTTATACTTTTTGTTGAACATTATAAAAAATAAAATTTGGGTATGCCAATTTTCTGTATCTTTTGAATGCAATTGTACACAAAATTTAAAAAAAAATCACTTACCCGTTCTGTCAGATAAATTGAATTATCAAAAAATCCAAAAAATATTTTTTTGAAAACTTTTATATCTAAAATTATTGGAACAAATTTGGTAATCAATTATGCAAGTCGTTAACGAGAAATTTGAAAATCAAAAAGTCGATTCTATGAAAGGTACCTATCGTTAATAAACGTTATTTTTTTCTACCAAATTATTAACCTTATATTTATTAGTACCTCGAATTATATGTATATAGTCCAAAACCAAATTTTGGACTCTATTGCACTCCTAGGTGTGAATAAAGTCCAAAGCCATTTTGGCCTTTATGTCACACCTAAGAGTGCAATAAGGCCTTATGTACCTATGGCTGTATTGCACAATTATGAAAATATGTATTTTAAGTAACAAAATGTTTATTTTTATTTCAAACTAGCTGACCCGGCGAACTTCGTTCCGCCTTAATTCATTTATGTAAAGAAAATAATAGTTCCGAGCATGATATCCATATACAATGATGTTTCATGTAATTTGGTCAATTGAAATTCTTTATTCTAAAGATTTGTTAAATACAATTAAATAACTAAATTAATAATGTCGATGTGTTTCAATGAAACCAAAATGATTGGCGTGTCGGCCAACCTTCCACTTCTTTACTGAAGAGCTTTAATGGTAAAAAACATTTTTCGATTTATATTCAAGCGCGTACACGTACAAAGTGGTAGGTTTGCCGATACGTGAGTACGCCACATACAACTGACCATGTAAGAAACATGGGAATTCAAGATTGATGCCACATACATCCAGCGATTGTTCTTATGACTTATTGATTGTCAATTGTCATAGCAAAAGCGAGACGCACTGGAAATTGAAGACGCTTAAGTACGAATGGCAAATCGTTCGGAATAAGCGGAATCCGTGGAAAGAGAACATCTTCGCCTTTGAATTTGCCCCTCAAAGTCGTGGCTTGGATATAATATTTGATTTGATGCACTTCACAATCAAACGCGTTCCGTAACAAAGTTTTGGTGCATTGAGGTTGCGCAGCAAAATTATAACTGAGCCGACTTTCAATTTTAAATTGTGTGGTGAAAAGCACGGAACATCCAAAGAATTCAAAAATTCCGTGGGATAGTTGGTGGCTTCGTTTTCATCCAAATGTATAAATTAACTCACCGACGATTTGATTTCCGTCCACCCGACCTAACTGAAGTGCGGCTGGCGATATCCAAACTTAAGTCGTACAAGGCTGCAGGTGCGGATGGCTTACAAGCCGAACTATTTAAATCAGCGGGAGATGAATTGGCTAGGAGCATACACCAGCTCATCTGCAAAATTTGGTCGGAGGAAAGTATGCCCGATGAATGGAACCTCGGTATAGTGTGCCCCATCCATAAAAAGGGAGATGTTCTGAAATGTACCAACTACAGAGGAATTAGTCTCCTAAACGTCGCTTATAAAATCTTGTCGGCCATCCTGTGTGACCGCTTAAAACCTTTTGTCAACGATCTGATCGGCCCTTATCAGTGCGGTTTTAGGCCAGGCAAGTCAACCGTCGATCAAATGTTCACACTCCGACAGATTTTAGAAAAATCCCGGGAATTCCAGATCGATACACACCACCTTTTTATCGATTTTAAAGTCGCGTATGATAGCGTGAAAAGGGACGAACTATACAGAGCCATGTCGAGTCTCGGCATCCCTGCCAAACTCGTCCGCTTGTGCAGGATGACGATGGAGAAATCTCGCTGCTCCGTCAAAATTGGTAAGAACACCACCGATTCCTTTGATGTTGAGAAAGGATTGAGGCAAGGCGACGCGTTATCATGCAACCTATTCAACATCGTTCTTGAAGCCATTGTACGCAACGCACATGTAAACACCAGCGGTACAATCTATCAGAAGTCCGTTCAATTGCTTGCATATGCGGATGACATAGACATTGTCGGCAGAACGAAGCGAGCTGTGGCAGGGGCATTTGCGAGCATTGAATCGGAGGCGGCTAGAATGGGATTGGCGGTTAATGAGGACAAGACGAAGTATATGCTGTCATCGAGAGAGGAATCTCGACATCATCGACTCGGGCAAAATATCACGATGGACAGATATAACTTCGAAGTTGTCAAGGACTTTGTCTACCTGGGCTCCACTATTACATCGCAGAATGACATCAGTGCAGAGATCAAGCGAAGAATTACTCTTGCCAACCGCTGTTTCTTCGGTCTAAGAAGGCATTTAAGTAGTAAGGCCCTCTCTCAGAGAACCAAGGAGACTTTATACAAAACCCTACTCATCCCGGTCCTGCTTTATGGGTCAGAAGCATGGCCACTGAAAGATTCGGATACAAATCTGCTAGGGTGCTTTGAGAGGAAGATTCTTCGTGTGATTTTCGGTCCGGTGTGTATGGAAGGAGTGTGGAGGAGAAGATTCAACGACGAGCTATACGGGCTATACAGCGACGTTGACCTGGTCAAAAAGCTGAAAATACAGCGGCTGAGATGGCTGGGGCACGTGGAGCGTATGGACAGCAACGCACCTGCCCGACGAGTCTTCGAATCCAACCCCGATGGGGTACGCAGCAGAGGAAGAACCCGTAACAGGTGGCGCAATCAAGTGAGTGACGATATCAAAGCACTCGGTGTGCGCAACTGGAAGCGGCTAGCTAGGGACAGAGCTGGCTGGAGGGGCTTGTTAGTTGAGGCCGAAGCCCATCCTGGGCTGTGAGCGCCATCAAAAGTAAAGTAAGTAAGTAAGACGATTTGATTTTGAATGACGAAATTCAAATGATTGACATTCTTGTTTTTCGCAACCAAAATCGCGCGTGAACTTAGCCAATCATAGTTAACATAATTTTGAGTGAAATTCGGAAAAACATTCGCGATGAGCTCATCCAGCGTTGTTGTAAAGTAGCAAAAATTCGGTGGAAATTCAATAAGGCCGATGAATAAGTCCACTGGCATGATTGCCATCGCCAATAAATTGACTGGAGAAATCTGCAGCGAACTGGTCATTTCGTAAAGCGACTCACTTGTTTGTGTTCAATTGCAATTTCTCCACGTATTTTAATAGAGCCAATGCTCTCAGGGCCTTCCTGGGGCCATTACGAATTTATCAAGCCCTAAATCGTAAAATTTAAAGTAACCGTTCTCGATTTTTGCACTAAAAACCGGATGTTCCCGGATTTTCAATTTTTCTGGAAATTTTCCTCCAGTGTCCTATGCCCTTTCTTGCACCAATACAAATCCATCAAGCCCTTAATCGTGAAAATCGAAGACACCGTTCTCGAGATATGCATTAAAAAGAGGATGATCCCTGATTTCCAATTTTCCTGAAAAATTTTCGGGATTTTTCTACAGCATCCTATGCCCTTCCTTGGGTCAATACGAATTCAACAAGCCTAAAATTGTGAAAATCGAACGATCCGTTCTCGAGTTATGGGCGCACACACGGACGACATTTCTCTTTTATGTAGATAAAAATTCTTAAGGCCAATTATAATTAAAAAGGTAGTTTCAAAAATTTCGGGCCAAACTTTTAACTTTAGTACAAAAAAAACTTTTATAATAGATCGACTGACAACATAGGCGCCTGCCAGACGACTGATTATACCCTCAGCGGAGCGACGGAGGCGCCACGAAGCGAATCACCCTAAGTACTGTTTAGTACAAAAAACTTTAATAACAGACCGACTGACAACAGCGCGCGAAATTTATTAAATTAGATTTTCCAAAAAATAATTTAAACAAAAAAATTAAAAATTATTTCGCGCGCCTATGTTGGTCTGTAATCAAATTTTTTTGTACTAAACAGAGTACTTTGGGTGACCCGCTTATCGGGTTCAAGGATTTTAACTCTCTTTTTGGGTCCTCTTCCCGCTCACCTGACTCCGTCGCTCCGCTTAGGTTAAGCTCAGTCGTCTGGCAGGCGTCTATGTTGTTAGTCGGTCTATTATCAAAGTTTTTTGAACTAAACTTAAAAATTTCGCCCGAAATTTTTGAAACTACCTTATTTTATTTTCCAAAAAAAAAATATTTTTAATTTTCATTTGGATATTATTTCATTTTATATTTGGACTTTATTGCACTCCTAGGTGTGAAAAAATGGCCTTTGTACTTTATTTCACACCTAGGAGTGCAATAATATCCAAAATTTGGTTTTAGACTTTATTTCATTGGACTTTATTGCATGGCACCTTATTTTTTCAAAATCGTTGTAGCCGTTTGTGAAATAAATAAATTTGTGTATATTGTGTGTACGGCAGGTACAACCCATCCTTTCTCCTACCCAAGTCAACTCCCGGGGAGCACAATGGATCCACTGAGATCCGAGTGAGATGATTCGGCTTGCCGCTTCATCACCCCTTTTAACATAACCTTTAACCTAACGGCAGGTACCGTTATTTTTCGAGCTAAAAAATTTTCAATTTTCCCGCTAGGGTATCACTTAAAAAACCTTAAACCTAAGGTTTGAAGAAAATAGTATGAGGTACAGACAGACAGAATTGCTAGACCCAATTTTTTCGCGTCTATACCTGCTACTTTATATAAAATCTTCTTTTAAGCACTTTTCGTTAAAATTCACGATTTAATAGTGATACCCGTAAAACAAATATTTTTGTGTATTTTATGTTCTTTTTTCAAATAGCTATATGTATTTCCTTAATTTTTGAGTGTACGAAAAAAAGCGGTTTCAATGTTTTTTTTCTAGAAAATGTTGTGGTCTAAGTATACAAACTGTAAGTAGACTACTTACTTTTTTAATGGCTATCCTAACTAACAGTTTTTATTTTGTTTTGCATTGTGCTTCGAAAAGGCTTCTCCTACGCCTCGACAAGACTTTTATAAGGGTTTTTAGATGTGTCTATCGAAACACTTGAGCAAAACTACACTACTACATTTGCAATGTTTGGGTGTAGTTTGGTTCTATAAGGCCTTAGCGAAATAAATTGAGTGTTTCCAATAAACCTGTAAATGATTTCTTAAAAGCCTTTCGAGCTTCTCAAGTGGGCCTTATAGAATCTTTGCACATTAGGAAATAACTTCGATAGATCCTTACAGAAGTTATATTGTTAGCTGGGATATTTTCTTAATTATGTTTATAGGTCGTAGGGAAAAATGTTTTTTAATCTTTTTTATAGAACATTTTGTATAGAACAAAGTGTGCCTACACTTTTTTCCGATAGCATTGACGGTTCAACAGTTATACTTAAAATAAAAAAAAACAATATTTTCGTCATTTTAAGTTATGTATTTTTAAAAACCTATACCTTCTTAATCATTGGTCGTAGGAAAAAAATGCAAATCTTTTTTTATATAGAATTTTTTACAAACTGTAATCAAATTACTTTTCGATAGCATTTATCGTTCAAGAGTTATTTGATAAAAACTGTTTTTTTCTACAGTTGACCATGCGTAAAAACTTGTGCTCCTGTCGGATCGACGGGGACCTTCTGTCATTGCCATTGCTTTGTAATGGTCAGTGCAAGGTTCGTACCAAGTTAAAGCGTTATCGGAAATTTGTTTATACTTAGAGATTTGAATGTCTATTTTGAAAAAAAATAAATCGGGTGGCACAACGGCTCATGAAGAACCAGGGCCTAGTGACTAACAACTCGCAACCATTCCTGTGTGCGCCTTTCGACAGGAATGGAAGGGACCTACAATTTTATTCCGAATCCGAACGGCTAGACGAGAAGCACTTATTCGTGACAAGAGGATTTGTCAATTCCTCGCAAGAGACAGTAGCCCTGAAAAAAACTTTTTAGTTTTTTAGGTGGACGAGGCTGGGAAGCGATCCCAGACCTCCAGCGTGACAGTCGAATGCACTAACCATTACGCTACGGGCTACTACTAATGTCTATTTTGACTGGGGTGTTATATCAGTATGTAGTAGGCAACTAAGGAATTTGTACTATAAGAACCTTTTTTATAAAATCTACTATTGAACAATCACAGTTTCCTATACTAACACATAAATACATATAGGTAAATAATGTACGAGTTATCATCACCTTCCAACGCCTTAGTTTCAGCTGTGTAAACAAAATACCATTGAATTAAATTAGGTAGCTGTATCAAAATATTGAACTGAACTAAATTGAACTAAATTATGAAATATACTAGTATTTTGTATTTTAAACACAAAACTTACAACTTTCCTCACCTTTCTCCAATTGCAAAGCCCTTTCCCTCCACGCAGGATTCTCTTCCTTAACAATTGCGTGCTCTCGCAAATTTGGGTAATGTGGATAGAGGGGTGGTCGCACCACTTCTGGGATCGACCAATTGCATACAGTTTGTGGAATACTCATGGCACAAGGATGCGATTGCAGGTATGGGTAGGACGAATGAAAAGCACTACTCGGAGCAAAGCGTATATCCGGCGGATATGGTACCGGCACGGGCGTTGCAAGAGCTGCAAGTGATGATGCAGACGGGTACGGAACATTAACGCCAATTTCCAAAATAACTCGATTGTCTTCACCACGCTCGTTCTCTGAAGGACAATCCGAATTGTAACTTTTTTCAACACGTTGCACGTCAGAATTCATAATGATAAATTTAAAAGGACTAAGAACTACTACTTTTGTAAGGAAATCGCTTTCGAATCCCGATCACACCTAACGATTTTATAACTGATCTGTCGGCGTAGATCTCATCTACTGACTGAAAAGAACATTAGACTCCGCCGACACCTACAGCATTTATCACGTACGATACACGGCCGCGGCCGCCGACGCGACGGAGTTAGTATACCTGCCATATTGACTTACTTATACCGTTACCGGTGACAATATGTACATGTACGTGCATCGGGATATGTGGGGCGGTCTCTTGATTGATTTGTTCTCTAAAAAGTAAACAGTTGGTCACAAATCCTATGTATGTTGGATGCTGAAGCAACACCATCTCAGAGGCTTATACCTTCCTCGCTCACTTTGCATTTGGTTTGATGGTTTTGGATATCGAAAACGAGTGCTCAATATATTTTAATTTTAATTATATTTTGTTTTTATCTTAGCTTATCGACCAAGACGCAAGTGTTTTTTTTAAATATTTAATAGCATTTGTATAATTCATGGCATACATAACACAAGTAGGTTCCATATACATATATGTACATAAAGAATATACCTATGTCGTTCTTTTTGGACCACATTTTATGCAGTTAACGTACTTCCAATGCATGACAAATTATTATGGAGCTCTCTCATATTTCTAATATTACCTAATTAGGTACCTTTAATCGTTAAACCTAGGATTGTGAGATAAAGACCAATTGTATTAAAATGGGTCTGAGAGTAATCGCAATGATGTGTAACATTTTACCTTGGTACCGTTTGTCATTAGAGTGCTATTGCTTTTTCGAATATTTTGATAATCGAGAGAGAATTCCCGAAATTATGTGTCATTTTCGGCACTATTTAAGTCACTTACGACGAGTTTTTAAATTTTTTTTTGTTGTGTGAAACTTTTATCTGGATACAATAAAGCTATTTTTTTACTTGCTCTAGGGAAGTTGTGTTTTTTGTGAACTATGCTTAAATTATATTTACTAAAGTTAGTAACAAAGAATATTTTCAGACTGAACAAATTATTTCCATTTTTAGGCCAATACAAAATCAATGATTTTATAGATCCTCGGTTCCCAAACTGTGTTTCGCGGAACCCTGGGGTTTTCAAGGTTCCGCAACATTTTTTGAAAAGAAAGCTGAAAAGATTCAAAAAATTCTTTTTATTTAAAACAAAATTAGAAAAAAAATTCCGTTCATTGCCCAAATTCACACCCATATTTTGACCTTATTAAGGGTTCCAAGACTTAAAAAGTTTGGGATCCGCTGTTATTAGATCACTATACTTTTTGATACAGCAAGTAGGTATTCATAACAAGTAGACACAACACTTACCCCTTGAACACAATGCAAGTCGCTGGTCGCGGTAAATATCGCTGTAGCACAAGCTGTCATTAAAATCGCTCACTAGGTCGCAAAGGTCGTCCACAATGGTGTAGCGCAAAAAGAACGTTTTTTTGACATTTAGATTTTTTTGGGTTCGTTCAGATGTTTGGAATTCTAATTTTTACAAGGCGTGTTCCATATGTTGCATGTTGTTTTCATTTCTATTACAAATGCGAGACTATCATGTTTCTCTTTTAATAAATAAAACACAAAGTATGCCGGTATTTGACACAACAGAAAACAAACAAACAAAATTCAACATGGCAGAGCACAACACAGAATATTTTATTGAACTTTTAAAAAGAAATAATATTTTGTGCAGCTGCATTGTGGAAGGATGAAAAATAGCACGCACGATACTATTTGATAGCTATTTCAGCTATGGCCTCAGTTCCAGTTGCGGCACTCTTTTGTGTTCATTTTGCAAAAAGTGCAAACATGGAAAAAAATATCTATTATAAAGACACTTGCTTGCCAAAAAAAAAATTGAAAATCGTGTATATGGTGACTAAAATTATCTGTCAGAACAATTTTCGCATGTTTTTTTTGCAAACATGTGTCTTTAGCATACATTTTTATTTCTCACTTTGGCACTTTTGGGGTCAGTGACAACATACTCAAATTATTAATAATAAGACTTTATTCAAATGCTTTTTTTCTGCAATCATTGCTATCGAAACCAATTTTTTCCCAAATTTCAGTTCATAATAAACATGAAAAAAATAACTCAATGTGTTGAACGAACCCAATGTCTAGTTAACATACAGTGTTTTGAACAGACCCACAGATATGTCAAAAAGTAGCGCGACTAAAAGCAGAAAGTTGAAAATTATTCAACTTTGGCGACAGCGATCGCTGCAGCTACAGCTTCTCATTGTGGCGCTGTGTACTGTTTTCGTATATTTTAACTTTGACAGTGCGACAAGCGGCCGCTACAGCGACTCAATTCTGCTCGGGCAGTTAGGCTGAATTTATTCAGAATTGCTCAACTTGCTGAAAACTGCAAAGTTGGCCAACTTACAAGTTGACTTCAAATCCGTAGTTGAACTTAAAGTTGAATAATGCATTTATTCACTACTTTGAATCTGAACTCCACAGTTGAAATTCAAAAGTTGGCCAACCTGCAGTTTCTCAAATACCCTTGGGATATTTGTGACACATGACACACCACACACAGAACGTCAGTTTAAACTTTCGGTTTGCATTACAATAATTTTGATTTTAAGTGTGAATAAGTTTCTTATTTTCAATTTGGATATTCAAAATATTTGGAACAAGAATTTTATGTTTCCTTATTCAATAAAATATTCAGGTAAACCATTATTGTTGATTGTTTATTCATGCCGAATAATTGGAAAACAGTTTTTATTCCATGTGAAGCGCGGAATCAAAAGATTACAATTTTTATTTTTAAAATAAATAAAGTATACTGCACAACTAACAGTAAGAGGTGAGTTACCCTTTTCACACACTAATTTATTAGTCTATAGGTAATTTGTTTCTAATATTTTGTTTTCCTAAAATGAAAATATGCAGAAGGAAACACAAATTTTCCACAAAGAAGAATAATGCAGGGTCAAACAGGAAAATGCAAACCCCGAACTTGTACCAAGAAAAAAAACAAAGGTGATAAGGAGCAACAAAGAACAACAACTCCATGAAAAGTGAGAACTGTTCCTGTGGAATGAAATCATGAATGGATCTATGCTCATGAGTATTTCTTTCACTTGTCCGGGGAAATCGTTACCCATTACATACTATAACATCACAAGACAAGCAAATCGTTCCGTATACCTACATACAGTACCGGATCTGGGATAAAGCTGTTGGGGGGGGGGGGCTTCGAGGTCCAGTTTTAGAAATAAATAAAAGTGATATCTAAAAGGTCTCACTGGAAAAAGCTCATATGTGTTTTGAAAATATGAGCCCTCTGGAGATCTCATTTCGGTGAACTAGCCAGATCAACTAGTGGAGTAGGTATCTGTTGTGTTCGAACTGTCACTAGATATCACAGAAAACAATATCTTGCCGATTGAAAAATAAAATGTAAAAACTTAAAGAAGTCACTTTAAATCTAGAATATTGAGGTATTGAAAATATTCATTTGCTTCTGCATTATTTTCTGAGTGCACAGAGCAAACTAAGATTAGATATCTTGTATGTGTTATTGTTTAGTCCAAAAATGTTTTTTGTGTATAATTGACTTTGGATATAAGATTCTTTAGGCCCTGACTGGCGGCAGAAAGCATTCCTGTTGTATAAACCAATTACACTAAAATTACTTACTTACTTACTTAGGTCCTCGGACCTATTACGTCCGTGATGTTTCCCTTACGGGACATAGGGCTTCCACTACACCTACGCGCCATCGTGTACGATTTCTTGAAATATATTTCAGCCCTCTCCAACTTTTCCCCAGTCGTGCCGATTCCTGTTCGACCGTTCTTCGCCATGTACTTCTAGTCCGGCCCACTTGTCTTCCCTCCTGTGTGAACGGGTTCCACTGCATTGCTTGAGATGCAATGCACCGATCGCCTTTTCGAAGCGTATGGCCAATCCACTGCCACTTTCTTCTTCGTATAATTGAGTCTATGTGCTCCTGACCCGTTCTCTCATGAAGTTCGGTATTTGAGATACGGTTGGGCCAGAAAATCCTCAAGATGTTTCGTAGACATCTATTAACGAAGGTTTGCAGCTTTCTAGTGACAGTGTATGTGACTTTCCAAGTGCTGCATCTGCAAAGCAGAACGGATTCAACATTGGAGCGGAACAGTCGTAGCTTGGTCTTTAAGCTTAAAGAGTTGTTCCTTCATATTTTGGACAGCATTCCGAACGCAGCCTTTGCTTTTCCGATTCGGCTGTTTACGTCCAGTTCAGTTTCGCCACCCGTAGAGACAATACTCCCAAGATATTGGAAATCCTCTACCAGCTCTACCGGTTGTCCAGAAATATTTACTTGGATTGATGAGGAAGTTCCAAGGCTGATCCTTTTAGTTTTTGCCGAGTTGATCTTAAGCCCTACGATTTCTGCTTCTCTCTCCACCCTTGTTGTCATTTGATGGAGATCCATGATCCTATGAGAGAGTAAGCATACGTCGTCCGTGTAGTCCAGATGTTTGAGGTGAGATTGCAGAGTCCACTGAATTCCTCCATTTCCATTTGACAAAGCTGCGTACAGTACGTCACTTATCACCAACAGGAACAGTATTGGTGACAGTATACAGCCTTGCCTAACGCACTGTTCGATGATGTGATCCAAACAGGAAGATCCAGTGCGGAAACCTACTTTTTCGGCGTCGAGTGTGTCTTCGAGGTGGTCTTTAATTCGGTCCAATACTATCCTTGCTATTATCTTGGCTACTGCAGGCAGAACGCATATTCCTCTCCAGTTTTCGCACTGTGTGAGATCTCCTTTCTTTGGGAGCTAGACAATCATTCCTTTTTTCCACTCTTCAGGAGAGCTCTCTGTTTCCCAAGCTCTCTTATTAAGTGGGTGCAGTAGCTCGCTCGATGTTGTTGGGGCTGCTCCTAAGAGCTCTGCAGGAATGCCGTCAAGTCCAACCGCTTTGTTGTTCTTCAGTGCTTTGATGGCGGTGATAATTTCTTCTTTACTGGGAGGTACGGTGCGTATTCGGGAAATTGTTACTTCGGGTAGCTCAGTGGGAATAGGGTTCACTTCACTGGGCGAAAACGCGGTTTAAAACCGCAGAAAAGTGTTCCCTCCACCTTATGAGCTGATCCTCATCCGAAATTAGCAGGGATCCGTTTGTGTCTTTAACCAGGTGTTGTTTAGAGCTCTGGACACCAGTGAGCTCTTTGGTAATTCTGTAGACGGTCCAACTGTCACACCTACTAGCGGCTCCGTCTGCTTCTGTAGCCAATGCGTTGATGTAGTTACGCTTATCACGTCGCACACTACGGTGAACTTCCCTCATCTTCATGCGGTACGTAGACTCAAGCTCGTTTCTCCCTGCTGCTGGGGTAGCTGCGATGCGAGTTTTAAGGTGTTTCGTTTCTTCGATCCTTGCCCAAGTTTCGTCGGAAAGCCAAGCACTATTTATTCCTTGCGCCCGGCCGACTATACTTTCAGCACCGGACATGAACACATTTTTCACAGCACACCAATGATTTTCGAGGGATGTTTTTTCCGTGCTGCTGATTGCATTCAATCCTTGTGAAAGGTGGTCCCCTAGTTGTTGGCGCACTGCGGGATCCTTAAGTCTATCTGTATTAAACTTGGGCATTTGAGTGTTTCCTTGGGATCTCCGGACTGCAGCTGTACGCAATCTTACGGTAGCAACCATCAGATGGTGGTCCCGGGCCATTCCCATGTCAGCACCTCTTCTGTTACGGACGGCTTCTAAAACGCCGGCTGATCGCAAAGTGGTCAATTTGGTTGGAAGTTGCTTGTCTGTCAGTCGACACCCAACTGACTTTGTGGCACGTCTTATGCTCGAACATGGTCCCTCCAATAACAAGGCCGTTGCAGAAATCGACAAATCGTTCGCCAAAATTCCAAAACAAAAATAAACAAAAAGACATCAGTCCTAAAAATTCCAAGCTAAACTTACCCGCTAAAAAAAAAAACAAAAATCAACCAATTCAATATTGTAAAACATTTACATGATTTTTCTATAATTTTCAAATTTTAACGGTTTTTTAGGCATAACCGGGCTGAGTTTCTAGCGGAAGTCACCACCCTAACGCAAGCTAGTTATACACTTTAAGGTTAAGCATATATAATTTGTTGGGATCGAACTATCCATACACGTATCTTACAGATTCGATCAAACCTCACGTTTTTCATTAAAAAAAAACAATACCTACATAATCCTTTGTTTTTTTTTTAGCCTTTAAAAAGAGATCCTGTCTTCATCTTTATGTGTATTATTTTGGTCTTCCAAATAATGTTGTGTCGGCAGATAAAAGTGAAACTTGATAATGTTCCATTGTCAATTCGAACACCCTAAGCCCGACTCGTGCCACACATTCAATTCAAAGTTGAAGTACATAGTCGGCTTCTGTTTCGTCATTCTTATTAGTTTCTTGTCTTTTGTAGGTAAATTCTTTCTTGTGTACATTCATTCATAGCATTTGGTCTTAGGCTCTTAGGTCATATTTGTGACAATGTAAACATATTCAATGATGATACTCTGAGATGACTTTAACGAGACATTCATCAAACGAGGTGTGATGGATGAGGTGCATCATTACGAATCGATCCGATGCACTAGAAAACAGAATGTCAGTTAGAGAAAAAACAAGACTCAAAAACGTATTACAGTCGCGTTTAGGACTTGCACGTTTCGTTTTTAAATAAATAAAGGTTTTGCTAATGAACTTAGCTCAGTATCCAGACTTATTTGTACTTCTATCCAATTTTTTTTATTAAGTAATTAAAAAAGGTTTCCTTTTGAAGCGGTCTGTCATATCCCCATTAATATTTTATATTTACTGAACGCACTCTCTCTAGTCTTTATAATGTAAATGTCAAACTTAATAAGTAAGTTGAACCAAGTGTGCGATTAGCAAAGAAGAAGGTTGTGTTTTACATTAGTGGCGACGAGGATGGTTGAAATATTAAAATTTGTTCAAGTTCTGCATTAAAAAAAAAAATTAAAACGTATGCAAAATAATAAATAAAACAAATAAAATTAACGCTTAAGTACATACAAACATTTCAACCCGCACACGAACCTACAAATTACAAAGTGTTAACATAACCTTCAAGTCAACGTGCATTCCAACCTACACGTGATTGCATAAAAAAAAAAAAATATTATGTCCGATTTGTCTGTGTTTGAAAAATTTGACAAAACCAAAACGCAATGGTCAAGATGGTTGGAAAGGTTCGAAGGCGCAATGGAAATTGTTGGAACAGAAGAGGACAAGAAAGTACACCTACTTCTACATTTCATAGGTCAAGAAACTTTCGATGTTCTCTCCGACAAATTAGCACCGGCAAAACCCAA
Source organism: Melangyna quadrimaculata (assembly GCA_949320155.1). Taxonomy (NCBI): domain Eukaryota; kingdom Metazoa; phylum Arthropoda; class Insecta; order Diptera; family Syrphidae; genus Melangyna; species Melangyna quadrimaculata. The sequence goes on from OX439483.1 coordinate 440,952,922, forward strand.
AAGCAAAACCTACTCTGATATCACGAGGGTTCTTTCTGAAATCTTCGATCCAGTTCCATTAGAGATAATGGAAAACTATCGTTTTCATCTCCGAAAGCAAAACGATTCAGAGACTGTGGAGGAATTTTGCATTACGCTGCGCAAATTGGCATTACACTGCAATTTTGGTTCCTATTTGAAGACAGCGCTCCGAAATCAATTTGTATTTGGAATACGAAGTGCAAGAACACAAAACTGGTTATTAGAGACACCAAAGCTGACGCTCGCAACAGCATTGACCACTGCTAAAACGATGGAGCTATCAGCTCAAGGGGGAGCTGAGATCCAACAACAGAGAGAGGGACAACCTGTGAGCTACATTCAACAAAAAAACAAGTCCAAGGTAAAACATTCTACAAACAAATTTTCCAAACATGATAGCAAACAAAAGAGTGATATAAAAGCGGCAGACTACAAAAAGAAACCATATTGCTATCGTTGTGGAAGCAAGGATCACAAAGCCAACAAGTGTCGTCATCGCAACTCCACGTGCTCTTTTTGTAAGACTAAGGGGCACTTACGTACAGTCTGCTTCAAAGCACCAAACAACAACACAAATTATATAGAAGATCAAACTAGAGAAGAGTCAGTAGAAGAAATTTTTAGTGTAGATTCTTATAATTTAAGAAATAAACTTTTTATTGAACTAAATGTTAATAAATCTATCCTAGGTTTCGAAATTGACAGCGGTTCTCCGCTTACAATAATCAGCAATAACGACAAGCTAAAATATTTTCCAGCTGAGAAATTAAAAGCACCAGATACGAAACTGGTAAGTTATTGTGGTACAAATATAAAAGTGCTGGGGTTCTTTTTGGTGCGTGTTTGTTCTGGTATAGATAGGTCCGGTTTGGAAAATAATAATTCCGATAAAAATAGTTGTGAGCTGAAACTTTACGTTGTAGAATCAAACCGAAAGCCTTTGTTAGGTCGGGAATGGTTGCGAAGCATTAAATTAGACTGGAATGTTATATTTAATTCAAGTGAATTTCAAGTGGTTTCATCTATAAAAGATTCAACGTCAGTTCAAATTGGAAAACTAAAACAAAAGTATTCTTCAGTTTTTGAAAATTCAATGGGCAAGATTAATAATGTCCAAGCTCGTATTCCTTTGCGCGATGATGCTAAGCCTGTTTTTATAAAGGCAAGAAAAATTCCTTTTGCATTGCGAGATGCAGTTGAAAAAGAATCAGGTGACCTTGAAAAAAATGGTATAATCGAGAAAGTTGAGTCTTCTAGGTGGGCTACACCCATTGTTCCCGTTCGGAAACAGGGAGGTAAAGTACGAATATGCGGTGATTATAAAATATCTCTCAATCCGCAAATTTTGGTTCAAGAACACCCACTGCCGACGGTTGAAGGAAGAACTGTTTGCCTCCATGGCAGGGGGGAACAAATTTACGAAAATAGATCTCAGTAAGGCATACTTACAATTAGAAGTTCATCCCGATGATCGTGAGCCTCTTACGTTAAGTACTCATAGATGTTTGTACAGGCCAACCAGATTTATGTACGGAGTCGCATCTGGGCCTGCAAAGTGGCAAAATCAAATCGAAGAAATTTTAAAAGACATCGAGGGCGTTTCGGTTTTTTTAGATGATATCAAAATAACAGCGCCCAGCGATGAAATTCATTTTCAGCGCCTGGAAAAAGTTTAATCGCGGCTTAACAAATACAATTTGCGAGTTAATTTTGAAAAATGTGAGTTTATGGCAAATGAAATTGAATATTGTGGATACAAAATCGACCGCGATGGTATTCATAAGGTACAGAAAAAAATTGATGCAATAACTGAAATGCCAAAACCGAAAAATAAAGATGAAGTTCGAGCATACATCGGATTAGTTAATTATTACGGCAGATTTTTCGAAACCCTCAGTACGATTTTGTATCCACTAAACAATTTGCTTAAGAATAGGGTTCCATTTTTCTGGGATAGTAATTGTGATAAAGCGTTTCAAACTGTTCGGAATAAGATTCAAACGGAAACATATTTAGTACATTACGACCCTAGGTTGCCGTTAGTGCTGGCAACCGATGCAAGTCCAGTTGGGGTTGGGGCTGTATTGAGCCATATATTTCCTGATGGTAGTGAAAAGCCAATACAATTTGCTTCCCAAACACTTTCGCCAATACAGCAACGTTATACACAGATTGATAGAGAAGCCTATGCTATAATTTTCGGCATTCGAAAATTCTACCAATACGTTTATGCGAGGAAATTTATTTTAATTACGGATAATAAGCCTCTAAGCCAAATTCTTGCACCTGGGAAAGGGTTGCCAACACTATCGGCAACCAGGATGCAACACTATGCAATTTTTTTGCAATCATTCGATTATGATATACGCTACAGAAAATCAAGCGATAATTCAAACGCTGATGCCTTATCTCGGTTACCACTTTCCGAAGTACATTCTAAAAGAGATGAAATTGAGATCATTGAAATGAACGCCATCGAAACTTTGCCTCTCTCAGTAGAAGAGCTGCAAGCTGCAACTGAAGAGGATGATGAAGTTAGGGATTTGATTGAAGCCCTTATGTCTGGTAAATATATAAGCCCTGATAAACGTTTTGGTATTGAGCAAACTGAATTCACTCTGCAACAAAATTGCTTACTTCGAGGTTTGCGAGTATACGTTCCAAAACAGTTAAGAAAATCCGTGCTTTAAGAGCTTCATACTGCGCATTTTGGCATTTCCCGGATGAAATCGTTAGCACGAAGTTTCTGTTGGTGGCCAAAAATTGATTTAGACATCGAAAATATGTCCAAAAACTGTGTTAAATGCCAGTTAACAAGGCCAAACCCAAAGAGAGTTGCAACACACATCTGGGAAGGAGCTAAAAGTCCATTTGAACGTGTACACGTTGATTTCGCTGGTCCATTTATGGGAAAGTATTTTTTTATACTTATCGACGCTTACACAAAATGGCCAGAAATACAAACTATACCAAATATTACGACGGATGTCACAATCGATAAATGTCGTGAAATTTTTTCAAAATTCGGTATTCCTGAAGTTCTTGTTAGCGATAAAGGAGTACAGTTCACTTCCGAAAAATTTCAATCTTTCTTAAAAACGAATGGAAACATACATAAAAGAAGTGCTCCTTATCACCCAGCAACGAACGGCCAAGCAGAGCGGAACGTTCAAACGTTCAAAAACAAACTTAAAACGATTAACTGCAAGCCTTCAGAAATTGGAAAAGAATTGTGTAACATTTTATTAAATTATCGGCGCACCCCTCATGCTACTACAGGCAAATCACCATCATATTTTATGTTTAAAAGACAAATACGTTCACGTCTTGATTTAATGCTTCCAAAAGAACCTTCTCATCGGAATATAAAAGAAATGCCAGATAATTTTAGAAAATTGTTAGTCAACGATCGGGTTTCAGTTCGCGATTATAGTTGCAATTCAAAATATCAATTTGGAACTGTAATGGAGATCCTTGGTGCGCTTCATTATATAGTCAAGTTAGATGATGGACGTATTTGGAAACGTCACATCGACCAAATACACCGTATAGGATCAGGTATTGAAGCACCCCAAGAAGATAAAATTCCATTGCATTACGATATTAGTCAAAATCAAAAAATTATTGAAGTCGAAAAACAAAAACAAGACGACACTACTGAACAACCACAACACATTGAAAAAAATCGACAACCATATACAAACGAAAATCCACCACCAAGCGTTTCGGAACACATGCCAATTTCGAAACCAAGTCGACCGATAAGACAAAGAAAACAACCAGATCGTTTAACGTATAATTCAAAATTCAATCAAAATAAATAATGAATTAATAATTATTTGATTTATTTGTAGGGGAAAGACCTGTACCTAAGTATATATGAAATAATAAAAAAACTATATATATAATTTTAAAACAATGAATTTTTAAAGATACAGAAAACATTTTATTTTATTTTATTTTATTTTATTTTATTTTATTTTATTAATACTTTATATAATTTAAAAATGAAATATTTTGAAAGTACAAATTATCGATACAAAAATGTAATAACTAAATGAATGTAATAAGTTAAATGAATTCGTAAGGAGATATACGAAAATCATATTTGTGTTAAGATTTATAAAGTATAGTTATGTATAAGAATTGAAATATATTAAAAAGGGGTGACTGTCATATCCCCATTAATATTTTATACTTACTGAACGCACTCTCTCTATTCTTTATAATGTAAATGTCAAACTTAATAAGTAAGTTGAATAAAGTGTGCGATTAGCAAAGAAGAAGGTTGTGTTTTACATTACGGTCGTATTTGTATTTTTGACTCATATAATAGCATTTGCGGTTTAAAAATAAAAGGTCGTCAATTATTTATGAATGACATTTTATAAGTGGTTCGGGAAAAATAATTAAACTTAGCATATGCATAGGTACATAAATAACATTTATATTTGAATAAGCCAAGCCTGCTCCTTAAAAAAAAGTGTCTTCTCAATATTCTTAAAATGCAGTCAAAAAATATTTGTTTGAAATTTTCTTCTCAAAGACTAAAAGATCTTAATAAGCTATGTCGTACAGATTGTTTTGTTTTTTTTTTTTATTTTTATGGAGGGTTGGCATTTCTTCATTTCTTGTTCGAAACAATTTAATTATATTTTTTAATGTCTAGTACAGGAAAGAATAGACGTTGCATTTTCAAGAGTATTTTATTTTTATACCTTTTACATAAAAATAGCCGTCTTCTTGTGTGATTAGTTTAGAATTTTATTTATTAAAGTAATATTTTTAACAATTTTTGTTGTTTCCTATCGAATCATATATAGGACATAGCAGTAAAGTCGTCTGTCCGAGTGGTAGCTACTAGCTGCTATATAATATTAATTTTCACATTTGGTTATTCAACTTTGTGTTTTTCTATTTTTTGAAAATTTTAATTAGGTATTTATTAAAAGGAGCTTTTAGTTTAGTCAACACAAAATGAATAAAGAAATCCTTAATAGATTTTTTTTATAAGGATTTAAAATCGTTTTTGGAACTTTTAGCTTAGTTAAAACAAATAAAATTAAATGCAACGAAATTTAAAACATCCACTAGGAAGATATACTTTCTCTACAAGAACAAGATCTAGCGCTAGAAGCTCTCATCAATTATTTTGATTCTATATATGATCCGTACAAAAATTAATGAGCTGCATCCAGCTGCATGCCATTAGGTTAGCTGCGATATCAAAAAAGAAGTTGGAAACTATTTCAAGGTCTTTACGTACTGAACCTTTCAATAAGAATTGGGAATTTTTGAAAAATGATTTAATACTTACCTTGACGGGAAGTGAAAAGTGTATGACTATACCATAATAGTTCTGAGACTAAGTTTTAAAGATTTTGAATTCAAAACTCCTTAAATGTATTAAGATATAGGTATATTATGTTTAATTCTAAGTTTTTTTAGTCAAAAAGTATGTTATTTTTTTTTTATTTTAAATTAATTCATTTATCTATTTTCTTTAAATAATGAATTTATTTATTTTCTTTAGTTTAAAGATTTTGTTTTAATCAAGAAGGCTATTTTTTTGGTTGATGCTAAAATAAATAATTGAACACAATTATGTTGACTTTAGATCATTGAATAAATATACATATATAGAAGGTGACACTCCACAACTCAAAGCGCCATACCTTTCTCGTAGTAAATAGGAAAAAACAAATAGTTATCAAAAGGACATTTAATTATTGAATTGTTCCTTTTTGTAAGGTTACCATAGCAATATTACTTCAATATTTAAACTTGTTTTGAAATTTGTTTACAATCAGCTTGAGAAAGGAAATTTTAGTTTTTACCCCGTTTACAAACAGAATCGAGAGCTCGAGTTGGATTAGGGTCGGATTTTCGACCCAGGTGTTTCGTCACGTGAGTTGAGAGCCCCATTTGAAGTTGAGTTGATATGGTGTTAAGATTACATTTAATGGAATGGCAACAATATATTTATTTTACACAAAAACAGTTTAATTTTAATGAATCTTAGTACATACTTCACATAGCTATCCAAACAAATAAATAATTTTTCTCGCACATGTACAAAAACACTGTGGTGAACACATCCTCAAGACCGACTCTTCGACCCAGGTTTTTTATCAACAATTTTGACTCGACTCCGCGCATGAAGTGGAATCGAGTCGGTTGAAGCTCATTTCAAGTCAACGCAGGTATACAAAGGGGCCAAGCGAGCTTGAAGCTCGCTTGAATACCTCATGTTAACGGGGTATTTATTTAGGAGCTCAGCGGAAAAGGTTGTACTTCTTGTTTCGTTTCGTTGTCTTGACGATTTTGTTCTCTATTAATTTAGTTTTTTAATTTAATAGTATAGGAATGAGAAAAAAAGATACATGTACGTATTTGCTTTCAGATTCAGATTATTTCACGTACATTTGTGTATACATATTTGTAGTGGTACCTGTTTTTGCTAGTAGTATTAATTTATTTGGTATAGTTTGTAAGGTTTTTATCGGGTATTTTTCATTAGGAACAAAGTTTGGTTTTGATATCGTTAAGGCAGTTAGGGAGTAGGGACTAGAGAGTTCATTTTTGAGAGATGAAGGCCTTTGGTAAGGCCTAATAAATAACCTTAGTTTTCAACCTCGAGCGGCGACCGCTTCATGGTCAAAAATAAGAATAACCGCGATTTGTTCGCGCTTTTTTCAGTTAGTGGTGATTTTAGTCCTAAATAACTAATTTTAAATAAAATCATTGTTCTATGATTTCAAAGTAACTTTATTTGCTTCAACTTGAAACTAAAGTCAACTCTGTTCCAAAATACAACAATTCAAACTAAAAAATAAAAATAAATAAAATAATAAAGTAATCAAACAGCATAATGGAAAATAAAGAATGGTTGACATAAATGCATCAAATCACTGAAGCGATTAGGTTGGGCCAAAAGAATTGAACAATTATACCAATAGGGGGGTATATATACCCCCGATTAGATGGGAGGGCCAATTTTCTAAAAAAATTAAAATCAGTGGTAACAACACTATTGAAAAACAATAATTACACCTAAAATATTCTCCAATAGCTTATCTGAAACCCAGAAATCCCTTCTTGAATTTTCTTTTTAAATAAAGTTATTTCAATCGACAGTTTTTTAAAAATTAATTTCTAAACTCAAAACTTTTAAAAAGAATATTCTACTATTTACTTAGTAGAAAAATCCTTGGAGCAAATTTCTTTTCCAAAGTTTTGAGTTTGGAAATTAATTTTTCAAAAACTATCGATTAAAATAACTTTATTTAAAAAGAAAATTCAAGAACGGATGCCTGATGGGTTTCAGATTAGCTATAGGAGAATATTGTAAGTGTTACCATTGTTTTTCAATAGTGTTGTTTTTATCTTAAGTAATTTTTTTTTTCCCATCTTAACGGGGGTATATAGACTCCCTATTGTCCTATTATTTTGGCTCAACCCACAAGCTCCAGTGCTTTGATGAATTTATGTCAACCATTCTTTATTTTCCATTATACTTGTTATATTAAATTTTTTATAGCTAGATTTTGAATTTTTGACTTTGGTCTCAAGTTGAAGCACATAAAGTTTCTTTGAAATCGTAGAACAATGCTTTTATTTAAAATTACTTCTTTAGGACTAAAAATAACTGAAAAAGGCACGAAAAAATCGCGTTTTTGTTTTGATTTTTGACTATAAAGCGGTCGCCGCTGGAGGTCAAAAACTTAGGTTATTTATTAGGCCAATATCCTGTACAACTCAGCAAAAATCAGAAACACCAGATTTGACGCATACGTCAATGACATTCGTCAATGAACAATTTGCGTTTTCTTTTTTTATTTTTAAGTCAATACGCAATTAACATTTTCTGGTTTATTTAAAAAGTAAATATATTAAGGGCTCTCCCAAACCAACGGCCAATCATTCACAATGATACAAAAAATGACAAACAAATATAATGCTAAACAACAACAAAAACTGCCGTCCGTCGACGAAAGTTCCGCGCCGCTTTCACGTTGGTTTGGGAGAGCTTTTACTCTTTTTTTCGCCCGAAGGCATGTAAGCCAAAAAATAGCTAAAAAAATGAATGCCAAATAAAAAAGAACAAACTGCAGAGTAAAAAAATGGATAACAACAAAATGCCAAATAAAAATTGCAAATCAACAGAATGCCAAAAATATAATTGCCAAACATCAAAAAGCCAATTAAACAAAAAAGATAATAAAAATTGCAAAATAAAAAATTCGAAACGTAGTTTCCAATATGTTAAATGCGAAATAAAAAAATGCGAATCGAAAAACGGCCAAGGACCTTCCACGAATCGTTAATTTGCTAAACAATTCTGGTGATACATACCTATATCATCTTAATATTTTCTCTGGGCAACTATTTCAGAATATGTTCTTCACAGTACCTACGTGTTTTGGTAATAATTCCAGAGGACTTTCACCTCCTAAACCTGCGGTCATACTTACCTTTTTTATTTTAGTTTTTATGAAAAATAAAACATTTAATCCAGACCATTTATTCATCAACAAACAACAGACCAATCAGTTTAAACGATTAACGGTAGTTAAGCTTCACAATTTTGGAAATGCGACTTACCTGTTATAAGGCTGGTTTCTATCAATAATTTCTTTTAATAGTTTGTGTTTGAGACTCAAAAGCTTATTGACAAACGTTTATCATTATTTATTAACTCAAATATTAAATTTTGTATACTTGTTTGAACTCAATTTATTTTCCTATTTAATCATGTTAAATACCTACTTGTCACACATACTGTACATTTCTTAAAATCATTATTGTCTTATGAAATAAGAACTGTTTCTGTGATCTATTTATGATTTTTTTTCTAATAAAGGATTGTTTTTGTTTATTTTTGTTACAATTGTGTTTAAATTTAAATTATTCTTAAAAACTAAAAAAAACATCAAGTGGGGCATTATTTCGCTGAAAAAGGCATTATTTTTTTCAAATGAGGCATGATTTTGCCTAAGCGAGTTGGCAACGCTGGGTGAGTTTCACTCATCTAATCTCTTATCTAAGAGAGTCTGCAAAATCATGTGCAGGTCGATCGAAAAGACTTTCATTTTCATTCTTTCACTTGGATTTAGATCTTGACCTCAGCAGCAACCACACCTTTGGCCACAAGACAGCGATAAGTATCATTTATAATATTTGTACCTACATATTAAAATAATTAATTATTATAAATCGACTTGGCTTAATTTCTTTTCGTTTTTGGTTCTTTGGCGAATAAAATAATTTGTGTGGTTTGATCCAATTCAGCTTGTAGGTATTTAATGGTTAATTTAATAATTATTTTTTATTAATCATAGGTATTCTTACTAAATATTAAATATTCAATTAATCATAGAAATTATGACTGCTTTAAATATTGTATTGACCTCAAACTATAAGATCTTTTAAGAAGGTAGATATATTTTTACTGTTTTAAATGCATTTTTAAAATGCTTTTTTGACTTAATTCCTCACTGGTAAAAAAAAATTACTGAAATGTATAGCCTTTTATACCTCCCGCATTTTAAGACCTACATTTAAAGATCAGGTCATTAGAACTCAAGTTACATTCACCTAAGCAATACAGCTTTCGTTTCATGTACATAAATCAATAACAAGGAATACTCCCCGATCTGAGTTTTACTACAAATTGAATTCTACACAATTCAATCAAAAATCAGATTTTCAAACAAAGTTAAACAACACAAAATTCGTTTACATTCATATACACATCCTTATATGTATAAAATAAATTTTAGTTTCAAAAAAAAACTAATACCAATAATCGTTTCCATATAAATTTTTAAAAAGCAATAAAACGAGAAATGAGAATTATTAAGAAAATTCCCTCTCTCATAATATAAGGGACATTTATTTAAGCGACACTAGCGCCAAGCTAGCAGCCAGTGGTCATTCTCCCGAGTGTCACCTTCTATATATATTCATTCAATGCTATATATTTTGCCTTAATAAATAATTGAACAAAATTATGTTGAATGTAGATTTTGCCTTTTCTTTGTTTTTTACTTAAAAATTATTTTATTTAAGCAAGAAATCCCAAATAGTTTCAAAGTAAAATGTATATGGGCCTTATTAGGAACAGGTGTTCCAAATAAGGCCTAACATGAGGTTTTTCAAAATGCTCCAAAAATATATTTGCTTTAATTTTTAAAAATTAATTGTCTGCTTTCTTGCGCCTAGTTTAACTATTGTTTATAATCTTTTTAGTTCGTCTACATAGTCAATAAGTATATTGTAAGTTATTTAGTAAAAACAATAATGCCGTTTTTCATTGGACGTCCGGAAGCGTCCGAAAGTCTTCTGAAACCATTCCATTGGCACAAAAAATATGCTTCTGACGATTCTCAGAAGAGAAATTCGATTCTGGATTTCAAATCAGAATTCACTCAAGAAGCACTAATACATTCAAACTCAAACGTCACAACAAGCTGCAATGTATTTCATGTTTTTTTTTTTAACTTTCCATTTTAATTTAATTTGCATCCAAAATCAAAGTTTTTGGTAAATTTTCGATTTTAACAAGACCGAGACGAGACTTACAAAAGTCTCGCAGAGTCTCGTCTCGTGGCCAGCCCTAGTTCTGGGTTGATACACTCGTGTTTTACATTCACTTTTTGAGTGGAAGCAAATAATATTATATTTGAAGGTTCACCTATACAGATACCAAACCCCAGAATTGAGTAGAAGCATCTTGGACTGTTCCATTGGACTTCAGAATGAGTGAAACGTTAAGTGAAACCAATGAAAAACGGCATAAGATGGGCCTTATTTGGTGCACCTACTATAACATATTTGATATTTAACATTAATAAATTTAGAACTTGGCGTGCTTAAGATCTCACTACTTTTAACGGCTGACTTCTTACGCAAAGGTTTTTTGTCAAGAAGAACTTGGGTAGGTACTTTTTTAACATTTTATGTTTTTGGTGTGATCTCACTTCTTTTTGCAAAGATTATTTTTACTAGGAAAAGTGGGTGGAATAAACGCACAATGAGAGCCTCATAAGGACAAGTAAGTTTTGAGTGCATACATTTTGTATGTATTACAAGTCCTACCCCTCCCTAATTTTCATAAGTCAGAAGTGCTCTATTGAAATGATAATAATTGATGATAAGTGGGTGGGTGTAACGCCGTGCATGAAAATTTTCATAATATCAACTTTTTCTTTTATTTTAACATACCTACATTTTTTTTATATATATTTAGCGCGTGCAAAAGGAGTTGTGAATACCCTTAAGATGATACACACAGCCCGAGCGATTAGGTAGATTGGAGGGGATTTAAAAGGAGATACCGATGCACATTGGTTTCGAACGTCTGTAGATCACAATGGGAGGGGAAAATTGAGCTGGGTAGAGCATTCCACATTCGAGTAGTGCGACTAAAGAAAGAATCTCTGTACTTAACAGTACGACCGAAATTGGGCTCAAGGGTAAACTGATGGGCATTCCTAGAAGCGCGAGTATTACGGTTGAATTGTTTAAGGGGAGGAATGCAACTGGCTATTTCACTAGAGCATTGTTTATGGAAATAACGGTAAAATAACGAAAGACATGAAACATTTCGACGGTGCTCAAGAGATGAGAATGTTTCCGTTATAGTTCCTTCACCTTTCATTTTAAGAGCTCTCTTTTCAATTCTATCCAATAAACTCAAGTGGGTTATTGGAGCACCTGCCCAAATGTGGGAGTTATACTCAAGTTTTGGACAAATAAAGGCTTTGTAGATCACAGCCAGATCAGAAGGGGAGACAAATTTCTTGCATCGACGGAGAAAACCTTAACACTTAGCAGCATTTTTGGCGATGTCGAATATGTGGTCGTTCCATAAAAGGTGGTCTGTGACACACATACCGAGGACTGAAAGCTTTTCGGTTTCCTCAATGTAAGTGCCACTCATGGATAGTTGCATGGGGGGTGGGTTTCGTTTTAACGACAGTAGACAGCATTGAGTTTTTGAAGCATTAAATTCTACAAGATTTTTGATTCCCCATTGGACAATGATGTCGAGATCAGAATTTAATGAGCTTATCATACGCTGCCGTTCGAGTTCCACATCCGAAGGACATGGATGTGAATCTAAGAACGAATATGAAAAGCTGAGGGTATTGTCGTCAGCAAAACAATTTAACGGATTAGAAGTTTCAGATAAAAGATCGATTATGAATATAAGGAAGAGAGTCGGAGACAGAACGGAGCCCTGGGGCACACCAGCATTTATTTTGTGAATTTCAGACTTGAAACCATCCAATACAACTTGTATTGAACTCTGGCAACTGCACGAGTGCGGAAGAAGATTTGTCCCATAAAATCATTTACGCTCTCAAGTACAGGAGGAGTCATAACACTTTCAGGCAGCGACGAATTAACAGCAAACTGTGCTGCAAGCAAATTGGCTTTATCGATTGAGCTGACAAAAGGAGTATCGTTGAAGACGAGCGTTGGAACCGAGGACGAGGTGGTGTTTCATATGTTTTTTACAAATGACCAAAAATTTTTACTACCTTTGGGACATTGTAGAATTTTTTGCCGTAATTTTTGATCATGTAAAAATTTGGTTCGTCAAATATGGACGTTACAGGTCTTTCTAGCTTACATACACCTGAAAACTAACCGCTCTACGGAATTTCTTAATTCTGCACCATTCGGAAGTGCCCTCAATATAATGTATATAGTATTAATTCTGTGAAAATGGGTGGTTGCCACGCCCACTGACTGTAAAATCTCAATTTTTTTAATTTTCCTTTTGCTTGCATGTCAAGTCCTACCGCTCTACCAAATGTCATCATTCTACGACAACGAGAAGTAATTGATATCAATTCTGCTAAAATGGCCAGATGCCACGCCCTCTGAATTCAAAATCTCAAATTTTAAAATTTTGCGTTTGCATGCACTTAGCCCTACCGCAAATTTCATCATTCCACGACAATCAGACGTGCTCCAAATAATTTATATCAATTTTATTGACAAATCTCATACTTTTAAATCTTGCCTTTGCCTGGACTTTAGTCTTTCCGCTGTATTAAATTTCATCATTCTACGACAGTCAGAAGATGCAAGAAATTCTTAACCCCCTCTGATCTGGGTGTGATCTACAAAGCCTTTATTCTTCCAAAGCTTTTGTATAATTCTCATATATGGGCAGATGCCCCTTGTACCCATCTGAACTTGTTGGATAGAATTCAAAAAAGGGCCCTAAAAATGATAGGTGATAGAACCATAACGGCAACAATTAGATCCCTCGAACACCGCCGCAACATCACCGGTCTGTCTGTCAAAAAAAAAATTGAAATGGGCGGGTACCACGCCCTCTGAATGGAAAATCTTAAATTTTCGATTTTTTCCTTTGTATACACCACAAGGCCTACCGTTGTGCGAAGTTACAAGATTCTGCGATGTCGGGAAATGCTCCTTAATTTTGATGATCTGTCAACTAGTGAGTCAGTCAGTTACGGTTTTTGCAGGAACCACTAATACTAAAGAATTGAAATTTGGTGAGATGGCTTAACAAAAATGCTGCGAGTTTGAAGTTTCTGACTTTATTGGTATTGGAGTTAGAGGGGGGTCGAAAATCGACTGAGTTTGATCATGTAAAAATGGTGTAGTGCCAGAACTTGGCTGGCCACTACCGTGCCCTTTGATTAATAGAACTCAAGATATAAGCTTTTTCAGAGAACTTTTTCGGTTCTTCCTTGGAGATTTATAAAACACATATAATCAACAAAACAAAGTCTCAAACAAAATTCGATTAAAAGTCACTTAAAAAGCTATTTTGATCAATATCACCAAGGTTTGGACTTACTAGGAAAATAACAGAGTATCATTATGTATGTATTTTTAAAAATTAGGCGCGTTCACGAAAGAGAGATATCGGAGATTTTGCTCCGTCTAAAGCTCAGCAAGCCAAACTTGAATTTTTTTGCTGAGGAATCCAGTTCAGGCAACCGAGATTGCTAAGGCCGTTCGAAATCTACCTTTCCTGAACACGCCTTTTAATTGAAGTGATAATATTATACCCCTGGTAAGAAATTAAGCAAATCTCTATTTTTAACTTCCCACCCCTGCCAAAGGCTGAGAAAAAAACATGCTTAACTTTTTATTTCGATATCACAATATATTCACCTATAAACCCTCATACTCAGATTTTGGTTATACGTCCATTGCCAAAATTTTCTGTCGGCTCAGAATATTATTTAAAAAGTGGTACTATGCTACTATGCATGAAAGTAGGACCAATTGTTAATAGGTACTTCCGACTTTTTGCCATAGAATAAGCGCTATTTTATTTAAGTTTTAAAGTACCTTTTGAACATTTTTTATTGTAGAAACGAGTTACATTTATGTACAGTACTCATAGAATTTTTTGATTAAATAAAATTTTGAATTAAATACTGACAGAATTGCGGATAATTGCAGCCTACTTGGTGGTAGGCTGCCCGACCGACATATTTTTTCCTGATCGCTATAAACGACCATCAGGAAAAAATATTCAAATTGAACTTCATACTAGGCGTGTACCATCAACTGAGCGCTCAAGGATTTTTTAAGTGAGACAAAAAATCTCAACTGAGCACTGAGATTTTTTGCGGAGATTTCTGATCTAAAAATTTCTTGGATTCACTGCTCAATTCTTTTTCTTAATCAAAACAGCTGTTTGTTTGACAACCAAGATATAATTTTTTGAGGGTGTGCAAATAATAAAGGGGTAAATAAATACAAAATAAAGACGGAATGTTGGTGAAAACTCAAACTCATCGAGGAAACCGAACAGCTCTCAGTTCTCGGTATGTGTGTCACAGACCACCTAATGTGGAATCACCAAATATTTGACGTCGCCAAAAACGCTGCTAAGTGCTTAGGTTTTCTCCGAAGATGCAAGAAATTCTTAACCCCCTCTGATCTGGCTGTGATCTACAAAGCATTTATTCGTTCAAAGCTTGAGTAGGTATAATTCACATATATAGGCAGGTGCTCCTATAACTCATCTACGCTTGTTGGACCGAATACAAAAAAGGGCCCTAAAAATGATAGGTGATCGAACAATAACGTCAACAATAGCACCCCTCGAACACCGCCGCAATGTCACCTGTCTCTCACTGTTCTATCGCTATTTTTATAAACAGTGTTCAAGTGAAATAGCCAGTTGCATTCCTCCCCTTAAACAATTCAACCGTAATACTCGCGCTTTTAGGAATGCTCATCAGTTAACCCTTGACCCCAATTTCGGACGTACCGTTGAGTATAGGGATTCTTTCTTTAGTCGCACAACAAGAATGTGGCATGCTTTACCTGACCCTATTTCCCCCCCCCCCCCTTTGATATTCAGAACTTCAAAACCAATGTGCATCGGTATCTCCTTTTAAATCCTTCCTTATTTTCCTAAGGCTCGCACTGTGCTAGTCATAATTAAGGGTAGTAAGAACCCCTTTAGTGCGCGGCATGTTTTTTTCGTAGGATCATTTGTTTGCTTAAAAGCCTTAAGAAAACTTAAATAATCGATGTTTAAGAAAGTTATACAGTGATGTTAGATAGTTAAGTGAAATTTCACTCAAGGCCAACATAACAGTGTGAATCATGTCATCGCATTGAATCGCTTTTTCAAATACTTTTCATGCGAGCCATACCAAAACATTTTCTTTTATTTTGAAGTCCGGCAGCAATAGATCATTTTGCCTTAAAAAAAGATCTAAGCACTCGAGCTGTATAAAATGGAGCATGGTATTGTTGAAAATCAATGCGGCGTGTCCAAAAAGATCGTTGGCTTTGTACTTTAAACTGCCAAGTTTATAGTTCCCTTAAATAATATTGCGGCCCATATCATTGCGCCTCCTTTCCTGTTGTGATGATAACTCATTTTTCCTCAACAAGATGGCTATACAGTCATTTTTCCACCATATAAGAAAGAGGAATGCTTTCTGAACCGTCAGCACAACAGGAAAGGAGGCGAAGGTAAATAAATCAGTCTAATTTTTTTTTTTATTTAAACCATCAATTTTCTTCAATTTTGTAGCACATACAAAATTGAAGAGAAGCGAGCTTATTAAACGATAAAATTATTTAAAAAAAGTGAATCTGCCAACATTTATTCTCTTGGCTGCCGTTAATTTTTGTTCTTGAATTGCAAGCATAGGCTTTGCTTTGGCAAATTTCATTTAAGACTAAACAATTCAATGAATCTTTGATCTGGTAACGCAGTTCATTGAAATAATTAAAGTGTAAAGATGGACTAAAGTGAAATTTGTTTTGACTAGCTCTATCCTTCTATTCGATTCGATCAGAAATTTAATTCCACGTTTTTGTTTAACAATAGCAATAATTATGTATATAATGTATAAATTGGGTTCCCACCCGATAAAGTTCTTAAAACATGGAGGAAATTGTTTGCGTTCACCAAAACTTTAAACTTCATTTTAATTCAAAAGCTTTATTCTTTGCATAAAAAGGACCAATAAATCATACAGTTTTCGTCGGCCATCAAACAAAACAAAATTAACTGCGATGGTGTAGTAAATTAATGGAAACTTATATAAACTATAATACAAGAGTTTCAATAAGCAGTACAAATGCGCATAATAGTTATTCTGGGCTTAGATTCCTTTAACTTCCGAACTTAAGCTGTCTTATTTCCATAAACTGATCCAAAACTTCATCGGTGACTGCTTTTCTCTTTGTTTGGTGATCTTCAACAATTGGAGTTATAGTCTATAAATGAATCAATGGTTATTTCTTGATTTAAAAAATAATACAAAACAAGCTCACCTCTATTGCCAGCTTCTTAATTTCTCCAGTTAACAGTTCCCCTTTGCTGTAAGCAACCCGAATTTCTTCCAACTTCGCATCATCTTCCAAAAAGAACTTCAACAACTGATATGCAACATCAACATCAGGAACACCACCCAATTTACGATGCTCTTCCACTGTGGCTCGACCACCCGAGAAGGCGTATTTGTTAATTTTGTTTTTGATTTGTTTAGGTGTATCGGTGAGAGAAAGTGTCGAATTTTGTTCACTTGCAGACATCTTAGATTTGGCTCCTTGCAGCGATGGGAAGAATGCTGAGTGGATGAGAGCACATTTGGGAAATCCTAGCCGAGGTGCAACATCACGGGTCATGCGGAAGTAAGGATCTTGGTCAATGGCGCATGGAATAAGCACAGGTACTTTTTTATCACCAAATATGAAAGGGAAGGTCGAAGACAGAGCAGGTGCCGCTTGTGCTGCTGGGAAACCTATTTTCCCGATAATATCTGAGTCTCCAAAGCCAAAGATGCCTTTCACTTGGTTAAATGTTACACACCTTTGTATGCGAATGACGTTCTGGTACATGGCTGGACATTTTCTGAAAGAATGAATTCATAAGTTTTTTTTTTTTTCTGATGTAGAACTACAAAGTGCATTATACCTGGTTGGACAAAACACTTGACTTACCCCATAAATTCCAAGTTATTGAAAATGAATGTTTTTTTCACATCGAATCCAATCGCAATGATATCCTTGGCATTTTCTCTTGCCATTTTGATGGCATCTTCAATTTTCAAATCCTTCCACAAGACTTTCTCGTCATCTGTTAGCTGAATAACTAAAGGAACATCGAACGTTTCTTGCAGCCATCTGAAAAAAAATGCATTTTAGTCCAATTTTTCGATGCTCTGAAAAAAAATCTCATATAAGAACTCACTTGGTAAGTATGAATGGAATCAGATGTCCCAAATGTAATGAATCTGAACTCGGGCCACGGCCAGTGTACAGGTAAAATGGTTTGCCTTGTTCCTTTAAATTAAGAATATTATGAAGATCCCGATGCGAAAAGAAGATGCCACGTCGAATGAAGTGATGTGCAGGTTTGCCAGTGACCTTTTCAAATTTCTCAATGAGTGCTTCATCGATTTTCGATGAACCAAATCGTTCTACATTTGAAGAAGTATTTTAGAATTCATAATCCAATTTTAGGTAGTTTGTATTTATATGCTAAAATAGAAACTCACTTATAAGTTTGTCATAGTCGATGCCAGAATCGTTTTTACTTGTAACATTCCATGGATCAACAAAATCATCTTCGGCTTCGATTCCGTTGAGGGTTATTGCTTCAACAGCTTCGGCAACTTTTTCGCCTTCAGTCATTATTATGGAGGAGGAGGGTTTGTTGTTTTATATTTCGAAAATACTTGGATATTAAAATTAAAGTACTGGCAGAAAATCCACCTTGTGTAGAGGATTTTCTCAAGAGTCAAGAGGATGTTGCAGTTGGTTTACGATATACAGAAACAGTGAGTCAAATGTCAAAAGTGACATTATCGTAAAAATCAAATGACGTTTAATTTTTAGCCGTGTTCATTGTTTTGTTATAAATTAAAAAATAAGCGAAAGTTCGAAAAACATTCATGTGGATGTTCACACTATGCAACTTTTAAGTTGTGGGGTATCTTCTCATTTGCTCTTATCGACAATCAGAGATGTACCTATATACACAGGAGGACAGTCTTTCAAAATGTAGACACTATAGATGCCTTACCTACAGTACCTACACAAACATATTTTTTGATATTTATGAACAATTATGCAAATTAAAAATCTCGCTAGGAGCACTCTTGAATCAAATAATCCCCAATAAAATCGATTTGAAAATTTTGAATGAGACAACAACAACTAAAGCGTTCTACCACCAAGTTATTTCGCTGAAGTTATAGCTATTTCACGAGGGCCAACGATTTTCATTAAAAAATAAGTAAAGCTTGAAAAAAGGACAATTTCGCTTACCTTATTATTTATTAACTATGTTTCCACTGAAAGTTTATCAACTTATAATACGTTTCCACCGACCACTAAACCAGATAATGAGATTTATTTGGTGTTTCTACAACACAAAAAGATCAAAAAGAGGATTATGACAAAACATTCAAATGGTGTTTAATTTGTTTGATATGAAGTGGAGATAAGATAGATGGTTTTTGTTTACATTTCCATCTGTCAATAAACGAAAATCGCATTTAAGTGGGTCGGTTCAACAATTAAGGCTCTCCTAATCCAATGCGAAACATTCGGTGCGGCGAAGAAACATTCGTCAGTCAAAATTAATTTACATGTTGATAAATGAGAGTGCCCACACCAACGCAGCGGAGAAACATTCGCCTTTCAAAATTTATTTACAGGATGATAAATGAAAGCGCCCATACCAACTGCGAATGTTTCTTCGCCGCACCGAATGTTTCGTATTGGTTTGGGAGAACCTTTAAGGCTCTCCCAAACCAAAGCGGAACATTCGTTGCGGCGAAGAAACATTCGCATGCCAAAAACTATTTACATGCTGATATATCAGAGTTCCACACCAACGCGGCGCAGAAACATATGAATTAATTTTGACTGACGAATGTTTCTTCGCCGCAACGAATGTTTCGCATTGGTTAAGGAGAGCCTATTCTCCGAAAAAAAGTTTGTTTGATTTGACAAACTTATATTTCCAAGAAGATTTTAATGAGATTTATTCGAAATCTTCATTTGAGGAGATTATAATTTATATGGTAAATCTTCGAGATTTCAGGGAGAGTTGTGTAAATCTAGCTAAATCTCGGTTTAATGGTCGGTGGAAACCTTTGAGTATATTTAATATGGAGTGCTCGTTCCTATCCCTAATGCATTATAGTACTTGAGCCTGTGATAGGGGGCGATTCAATATAGAGCCTGATTATACGGTTCGTTTTCCCGTAAAAGCCCCTCTCTATATTGAAAATTGAATTACCGCACCCACTATGACACGTTGACGTTTATAAATGTCAAAACCAGGACAGCACGAGCTGTTAGTATGATACTAGTTAAAAAGAATTTAAAATTTAGAAAATTTAAGTCCTACTGTTAAAAAATTAGAAAAATGTTAAGTAGTATGTATCAAACTAAACCCTTAATATTAGGCTGTTTAAAACTTTGCGCATAATTATTTAAAAATTAAAATCTATTTTTTTTTTTCAAATAAAGAAGATGATTATATAAAAATTAAGTTGATTTGTAAAATTTTTGAAATAGCAAAGTTCTTCGGTATCTAGCTACCTTTGATAATGAGTACGATGCAAATTTGAATTTATTCCTTGTTAACTTTTTAAGGAAAAAAAAAAAAAAACAATAAAAACGTCTTCGATGAGATATGTATTTAAAAGGTGGAAAATCCAGTTACCTATATTTCTTGCATTCTTGGTGTTTTTCGAACTTTTTTTTTATAAAATATTTATATTTTTGTTTTTAGATTTTTAGAACTTTTTGAGTTGTGAGTTAAACCATGGTTAGTTAACTCTAGAAATAGATTTGTCTACAGTTTGTGTCAAGAAACAGTTCTTATGTAGGGAATGAATGCAGAAAAACTTAAAAATGGAGGAATATCAAAAGCATTTGTTGAATTAATCCAGAGTTAACTCATCAATTTTGGTGGGGTTAGGTACTAATGATCGACAAAAAAAGGTCGACTTTTATCGACTTTTTTGAAATTTAAAATGCGTCAATTTTTTGGTCGACTAAAAAAATGTCGACATTATGAAATCTCGACTTGACAAAATGTCGACTGCGTTGAAAAAAGTCAAGCAAAATATCGCCTTGTCGATATATTTTATCAACAAAATTGTACGAAATGCCGACTGTTAGAACAGCGACTTTTATATGATCGACTTTCATAATATCCACAAAAATTGTCGACACAATGAGTTCAGTGTTCAGCCTAAAACAATAGCAGTATTGCTGTGTTATGGTCAACATAGCAAAGCAAATATATTTTCATTTAATTTATTATCTTATGCTGCATTTACACGAATGGCAAAATGCCATTATATCTGTCAAATTATAGCCATTTTTCTATTCATCGTGTAAACGCTCTAAATACTGGCAATATTTTTGCCAAAATAAAATGGCAGAGATAATTTGGCATACAATTCTGCCATTAATATGACTATGTGTAAACACTTTACTGACGCCATTTTCCGAAATTATGCCATTCTAGATAAGAATGAACTTGCTCATTGTCTTTTATGGCATGTTGCCAGTATTTTGAAATCTGCCATTATTTGAACTCGTGTAAATGCATGTCATAAAAAATTATTTCTGCTATTATTTTACCATTTTTTTGGCAGAAATATTGGCATCTTTGCCATACGTGTAAATCCGGCATTAACATCAAATAATTAATTTAAGTGTCGATACGACTTGCAATCGTAATTGGTGTCGTGCTCGGTGAAAATGGACCCCAGCGCATGCGGTATATGGGGGAAAAGAGGCGTGGGTTAAAAAAAAAAAAAATTACGAGTGACTGAAGACGATGCGAAACCAGTCAATGAGAGATTTGAATTGTCGACATTTTGATAGTCGACATTTTGATCTGATTATGGTTTATGGAATGATGTTTACACGCGCGCGCATGCTTTTAAACTTCATTCCATAAACCATAATCTGATCAAAATGTCGACCATTAAAATATCGATTAACAAAATGTCGACTATCAAAATCTCGATCATTAAAATGTCGATTACAGTCGATATTTTGAAAGTCGACATTTTGAAAATCGCATTTTTAAAAATCGGTCTAGTTTCTTAGATATTTTGTTCAGTCGGTCTTTTAACCAGTCGAAAATTTTTCTGTCGAGATTTTTAAAGTCGATCTTATGGAGTCGATGTTTTGAAAGTCGACATATCGTACCCAATCCATTTTGGTGAGTAAACTGGGGTTTAACTTTAACCCCACACTTAAAAACTGACCCTAAGAGGCTTGAAAATACATGGTATAATAGCAATGTTTTGATTGCTTTTAAGCAAAAAAGGAGTTATAACTGCGCAGAAGAAAAAAGAGGAAATAATTACAATTTAAATGCCGTGGTTTGGCTTGCGCGTCTAGCAGGCCTTTTCAATATTTTTCCGTCACTTAAATTTGTTGAATAAATTCAGTTTCTCAAAGAAACTTTCAAAAATGTTCCCATGTGAAATCTTCATACCGGCACCCAACAGGCAAGGAACAACTTCAAAGTAAATAATAATTTGATTGAATCGGGATAGATCGATGTTTTGCATCATCTACGAGTATTTCTTTAATTTCTTTTTTGTTTCGGGTTTTATTGGGCAAGTAGGCCAAATAGATTTAAATTAACAATCAATATCATTTGGATATCTCTGACCGCAATGTAATAGCCATGTTCGGAAGTGCGACAAAGCAACATACTTACTATAAGTGCTTTGAAGAAACGTTTCTTGACGTTGATAGAATCAAAAACACCTATACAAATTGTGAACATTTTGACTTTTTATTTGTAGTATCGAAAAAATTGTTTTAGTGAAATGAGGGTGATATTTGGAATGTAATATTTTAAGAAAATTACAATAAACATAGGTAGGTACTTCATGTTTCCAAACATCAAACAAAATTTTAATATGCTCGCTAGGTAAATTATTAGTGTAGTGTAGGCCATGAACGATGTCCATAATTCAATCCACAATCTGATTTGTATGGATATGTCAGTGCTTGGACATGGATTTTTGTGACTCCATGGGATTTTTTTTAGACATGTTCCATAGTTCGGGCATCGTCATGGCCTGTGGAGTCGGGGAATAAGCAAAAGGTTCTTATCTACGCTTCTTCCATGGAACATTTGTTTGCGGTCTTCAATATTAGAAACCACTTTACAGTTAGCCCTGTTAAGGTGGTTTTCTACCATATTCCTGCATATTTCCACAAAGCTGTGTCAGTAGACGCAGAGGAAGTAATATCGATGCGTGCTTTAAAGACATATTAACATAGAGATTAACTGCTTAAAAGCCAAAGACATTACATACATACTTATGTACCAACCTAAATTTTATTTAACAGTGGGTTTTACTAAATTAAAAAAAATAAATAAAAGTAGTATAGTAGTATGATTTAGTATGTGACTTCCACAAGCTCTCGTTAACTCACTATTATCAACCAAAATTGTCTGGTTAGCTATATCCCTGATTAGCAACTCATACTTTGGATATTTTGAAAACAAAAATTGTTCAACAAAACACACTCTTGACGATTTACCACTTCCAATAATCATGGAAAACAGATAATTACCTTCAAACAAACTTGCCCTAAGGGCCAGTTTGTTCACAGCTAATCATCTTTAATCAAATCAAATCAATTTTTTTTTTTTTAATTCAAAATATGAGTTGCTAATCATGGATTTCACTAATCAGCCAATTTTGGTTGATGAGCGTTGTTTAATTAAAGCCTATGCAAGTCACATACTAAATTTAACCCACTGTGAACAAACTGGCTCTAAATCGACTAAAATTTTGCCCCACCAGTTTTGAATTGTTAAAAAATTTCACAAATTATTTTTTTAAATTCTAATTTTATCTTCCATTTAAGTAAGTTTAATTTTTTTCCAGTTCCATTTAATTGATTATACTGCAAGCCTATAACTAAATTTTCACAATGCTTGTTTTTAAAATGGTTGTTTACTTTTTATTGACACTGTAATTAATTCTCTTAACAAAAAATCGAATAGGGTAAATCAAGAGGAACTCTTTCACGATTCTTTTAGTATTCTGCCGACTGTTGGGAGCAACGGCAGCACATTTTTTTGTTTTATTCTGTGGGTTGTTAGAAAAAAAACCATTGTGATTGTCAAATTTACGGTATTCTTTTGCGAAATCACACCTTAAGACCAATATGGACTGACAATCCAACGGTTGATTTTATAAATTATATCCTAATCTTAGCCACAGAGCTAAGCCATTAAAAGTGCATTTGAGTATATTTTATAAAAATACAATCGCGTGACGTCACAAAGTCTGGCATCGATTTATCTGAAAAAGTAAAACCTAATCTCTACCTCTGCCTCATCTATACGTCTACCTACCTTTGTCATTCGTGTTTCCTTTTACAGTGTTAATGTAGTACACAAGGCAGTCAGTAACCTCATTTTTAAATAAAAGTATAAAACGAATGTTTTATGTTAACGCGTTGCAATAAAACAATTAACAAAAATCTCAAATGAAATAAAGGTGCAATTTACATTTTATATCTATTTTGTTTGTTTGTTTTAATTTTTCAAACTGCCTGCATGCTGCTGCTGCCCATATTCTCGGTGCTATACTCTTTCGGTCTTTGTCAATTATAAGAGTGTTCTTTGTCTAACTGCAAATTTTAACGTTAAGTGCATACAAAATCAAAAATAGATAAATTTATTTAGTCAATATGAATCGGACGAAAAGAAAAATTGTGAAACCCCCAAATCCGGTACTGAAGGCGAATTTTTTCTCGAAGTGGAGTTTCTGGTGAGTGAGGAGAAGATTTTCTATATTTAAAAAAAAAAAATATAATTACAGGTGCAGCTATACATAGCTCGGTGGTGATGTTGTAGTGAAGTACAACTATGCTAACGGAACAACTTTGGCAGTGTGATGTCCTGCATTGATTAACCTAAAAGTAGAACACAAGTTCAATGTAATTATTATCACTTTAACCTTGGCTAGAATTTGTATAGTTGTGTCTGTGTAGGGTTTGGTTATGCTGCCAGCGCTCTTATGTGCTATAAGAATGATTGGTTTGTTTTTGTTGTTCTATGTAATAAGTTGAGATTATACCGTTCTAACATAATGGCATCAGCTAATCTGGTATAATCGAATTTTTCGATATGTGCTGATTTCGACCGGACAAATCTGTTTGGATCTCGACGATACGAATAAGAATAACTATGGGAATCTAAAAAATGTCCAATGTAAATGGTGAAATTTTGCAGGTGTATGTAAGTAGGTACATATGTTAATACTTTTCTATTTTACCTGACTCAGTCTGTTTACCTGTATATATGAATGTATAGGTAGGTATGTACAAGCGAACGCACAAATCTCAAATTTAAAGATGTTAACGGCAAAGTCATGGACATACATACCCCTGTTACTGTCTAAATTTATTTGATTGGTGATACCTAAAATTTATATTAATGTTTGCAAAACGAGCTATTTATTGATTTATGTAAATGAAGCGGTATCACGTGCGCCTACTCATTCAAGATAACAATAATCTAAGTGGGTGGTTTGGTGTTTTTTTTTTTTGTTGTCATTACTGTATTTCCCCGAAGCCCGAACAATTGCACAGATTTCATATAAAAAAGAAACCGGGATAGTATTTGGTGCTACGAGTTAAGTGATGCCACTTTATTTAAATTTGAAAAAAAAATCAAAGGGAATTACGGAAAAATTATTGAAAAAAAAAAAATACCTGGGGCTCTACTCTGTATCTCGTTCCGAAAGTCAATTCTATTCGATATTGTGTTTTATTTCGTTAGACACAAAGAAGTTTCTAATTTAAAAACGAAACAAAATAGAATTTCGAATAGAATAGAGTAGGCCCCCTGATATGTTAAAGTTTTTTAATTAATGAGAAACATATATGTACCTATACGAACCTATCGATTTTGGAATAAAATATTTTATTTGCTTAAAACAGCAACTGTAACGATTTTTGTGGTTGATAAAATTTTGTGCTAACATCCAAGGTATTATTTAAGATAAATTTTGTATGGTTGAAAAGCCCATTTACACACTGATTCATGTTTGCTTTTACATTGCCGATCACTGCATATTTAAACAAATTAAATTCAAAAACGAAACAAATGAGTGTGATTAAATTTCCATCCAAATAGTTTGACTCCAGAGTGTATCAATGTCAGTTTTTGGTGGTCGAATTTCGGTCAGTGGGAAATAGGTACCTACTTTTTAAACTTATTTTTCCGGTCTATTCTGTTTGTACTTTTAAGTATGTATACAAAGGTAAGGCTGTAACCAGGGTGGGGGGGATATCACGGGGGTCGGACCCCCTCCCAACATTTTCAAAAATGTATTTCTTGCTCATACTTTCTTCTTGAACAAATGTAGATACATTCTTTATCAATGATTGTCATTCAATTCGATTATATTAAATTGTTTTCCACGGCAAAATCTATAAAATGGTAGATACCTGCCTAAGTTGTTACCAACTCTCGAGCAACAAATTTCGGAAAAAAAATGTATTGGTTAGCGATTCGCAAAAGATATGAGGGGAGAATTTAGTAGCGACACACGAAGAGTTTCACATGCCGTTACGAGTTTTTAGTTGAAAGGATACCTACTATTTTTTTTTTGAAACTCATATAACATCCCCCCTGAAATATTTGTCTGGCTACGGCCTTGCATTTGTTTCCAAAATTTAAACAAAAATGGGGTACTAATCCATTTACGAGATATGGTGGAATAAACAAGAGAAAAAGTGCAACATTGAACATTACAGATACCAAGTTTAATAAATCGTTTGAACAGTTTTCTAGAAACTTGAAAAAAAGAAAAAAAAAATATTCTATTGGTCCAGATGACCTTGCACAAAAATTCGAAAATCCTCTGAAAAATCACAAATAACATATAAATGTTTAATACCAAAATTGAAGGTTCGATGTACAGTTCACGCACTGAGACACCAGATGCATAGACGCAAATACCAACGGAGACCTCATGACGATGACGAAACACAAACTTTTTTGGATGTTTCCATCATAGTAATGTTAGATTTGATTAAAACCTCGATTTGTTTGCACAAAAGACAAAAACAATACTTACTTACATAATACCAAATCATTTATTGGTTTATCATCATTTATTTATCATAAGTCGCCAAGGCCGTATCTAGAGCTTCTGGGGCCCCGGGCAAAACCAAATATGGGGCCCTATTTCTCAATTACTACCTAAATATTGGTTAAATGAATTTCAACAAAAATTCTAAATGTGTTTATATTTATGTATATTAATTTTAGTTATTAGGTGGACGAGGCTGGGAAGCGAACCCAGACCTCCAGCGTGACAGTTGAACGCACTAACCATTACGCTACGGGCTACTGCTACATAACATAAATGAACCTTATTTTGGAGATCAGCTGTTTGAAATGATTTGACATTTCTATTTGATTTAGTGCGATTTTTTTTTTCGAAGAATCTTGTTTCAATTCAAAGTTTGTCACAATATTAACAGTTTCTCAATTTAAAAATTAAGTGAATCAAAGCTTATGTCGTTTTCGATTGGATTTCGGAACAGTACTACTCCTTTTTGATTCTAATCGAATTATTTTCAGGTGTTCCAAGCTTAAATTGCGAAATAATGGGTGATTTTTTAAGAGGTTTAGAACTTTGAAAAAAAAAAAAACACAAAAAATTCGAAAAAATGAATGAAATATTTATTTGAATCGATAGCTTGAACCTTGCAATTTAATGTTTAAAGATAATTTCTTGCAAATGTTGACCGCGGCTGCGTCTCAGGTAGCCCATCCGCTGAGTCCAATTTTGGCATACTCTTTCACACATATCGGCCGGTATCTCACGAATGAATGCATGGATGTTGGCTTCAAGTGCGTCAATCGAAGCGGGCTTGTCCCTATAGACATTAGCCTTGACATACCCCCACAAAAAATAGTCTAATGGTGTCAAATCGCACGATCTAGGCGGCCAATTGACCGGCCCGAAACGTGAAATTAACTGTTCACCAAACTCGCCTCGCAATTGCGCCATTGTTTCGCGTGCTGTGTGGCATGTGGCACCGTCTTGTTGAAACCACATATCATGCAAGTCAAGAACTTCCATTTCGGGCAAAAAAAAGTTTGTTATCATCGCTCGGTAGCGTTCACCATTGACAGTAACGCTGCGATTCGCATCATCTTTGAAGAAATATGGCCCAATAATGCCGCCGGCCCATAAACCGCACCAAACAGTGGCTTTTTCGGGATGCATTGGTAGCTGTTGCAATGCTTCTGGCTGATCTTCACTCCAAATGCGGCAATTTTGCTTATTTACGTACTCATTCAACCAAAAATGAGCCTCATCGCTGAACACAATTTTTCGATAAAAAAGCGGATCCTCGGCCAGCTTTCCAAGAGCCCATTCACCAAAAATTCGGCGTTGTGGTAGGTCGGCTGGCTTTAGTTCTTGCACCAGCTGTATCTTAAAAGGCTTTACGCCCAAATCCTTCCGCAAAATTTTCCACGTAGTGCTGTAACAAAGGCCTAACTGCTGGCAACGGCGCCGAATCGACATTTCGCGGTCTTCTGTCACACTAGCTGATACGGCCGCAATATTTTCTTCACTACGCACAGTACGTAAACGTGTTGGTGGTTTAATGTCCAACAAAGTAAATTTGGTGCGAAATTTGGTCACAATCTTCCGAATAGACTGCTCAGAAGGTCGAGAATGCCGACCATAAAATGGAAGCAGCGCGCGATGAACATTTCGAACCGAGCACGAATTTTGATAGTAAAATTTAATAATTTGCAAGCGTTGTTCATTTGTAAGACGATCCATGGTTAAATTGCAAACCAAACTGAAGCTGTTTGACAGTGACACAAGGTACTAAACACACGTTAGCTGTCAAAACCAGTGTTGCCAAAACAAACCAGCTAAAAAATCACCAGTTACTTATGTGTGTGTGAGTAAAATGTCTGATATTTATGTATATTTTGCACATTCAGTCGAGTAGAATTAATTTGACAAATAATTCGATGAAAGGTTTCATATGTGTATATGTGTGTTCCGGGTCTACTCCTTTATTAAATCCGGAACAGAAAAAAACTCCGAAAACATTACTCGGAACAGCCAATCGAATTATTTTGGAATAAGCAGAGTCAAAAAGGAGTAACTCCGAACCTCCAACCGAAAACCGCATTAATGATAGAAAAACATCAAAGACATGACGTTTTTAAGAAATGGTAGCAGCGTCTTTAGATGGACGCCCATGTCTATTGAGCTTCACGGCAGGGGCGTAGCTACTGCGGTATCAGCCGTATCAATTATACGGGGCCCCCGAGATACAGGGGCCCCGAACCGAGATAAGATTGTAAGAAACTGAAACACATTTTTAAAATGTGTAAAACACGGCCTAGAAGTGTGAAATTTGTTTGGCAATTTGGAAAAAATATATACATACTTTTTTTGGCAATAGCATAAAACGGTAGTCAATGTTGAATATAAAATATAAAATATATATAATATAAAATATAAAATTACACTTAAAAGGATTTGCCCTTGTCCCTACTAGATGGCGATCATTGATCAAGAAATGAGGATTTATTCGCTGTACGGAAAAATTATTCATTAATAATGAAAGCATTTTACCAACTTAATTTAGTTTCAAAAAAAAAAAAGATGAACGTGATGAAAGTAAAAATATAATTAACATTTAAGAGAGCTACGAATTCATTGTTTTGGTCTCATTTTGTCTTCTTTATTCGAAATCGACATGATTTACAAAAAGCAAGTATTTTACTAAGTAATCTTTTTTTAATAGACTAGAGAATTAAGAAATCAAAAATCATTCTTAAGTTTGCTAATCGAGTCCAGAGATTTAGGAAAAGAGTGGGGGGTAACAACTGTTTTTAAAAATTAAAGAAGGAAAATAACGAAACGCTTTTTTGATGAATTATCAGAAGATGAGAGAATATCAGACCCGGAATCTTACTTCAAAGTCAATGTTTACTATTACTGAACAAAGATTTCAGAGCCTCTATTATGTAAGTATTTTTTTTGAAGTTTTACAACTAGAAAAACTTTTATCCTTTTCGAATGAAAAAAAAAATTGAAAAGGAAGCAGGAAAAGTGGTTGCTAAATACATTGACGACCTGTCAAGTGATCTTTTTTGCACAACTAATTGCTTTAAAATCCTGTTTGAAATCAGAAATTCAGAAAACTCAGTCAACTAAGGAACTCACAGAGTTACTGCTTATTAAATACAATAGCCTTGCATCAAGTTTTTCGGAAGTAATTACGGCATGCCTTTTATTTTTGACGCTTCCGGTAACGACAGCAACAGCTGAGAGAACATTCTGTAAGCAAAAAATAATAAAAAAATATTTAAGGACTTCTATGGGACAAGAACGGTTGTCGGACTTAGCAATCATGTATAGAAGTTGAAAAGCTTGAAAAATTAAAATCATTTGTTATTGTGAGTGTTTTTGTTTGTTTTGTAGAAAATTGTTTTTTGTTTAATTTTTAATTTTGCAGGGGGGCCCCAACTAATTCTTGATACGGGGCCCCTCGAGGGTGAGCTACGCCACTGCTTCACGGCAGCATCTCTCCAAAACCGGTCAGTATCAGTTCGCTTCACAGAAATACCCTTAGCTACCTTCGGATTCTCCTCCATTAACTTTACTTCTATTTGTTCTATTAGTCCAATTGCAATGCAATTGCGCCCCTTATAAAATGACATGAACAAAATCTCGTGAATATAACTTATTTTATTTAATTATCTTTATACAAATTGTTTGAACTTACATGTTTGTTTATCTATTCACCAGGAAAAAATTGATCGACACAAAAATGACATTAAATTCAAATCATGCGAAAGTCAAAGTTTTCATAGTTTTCGAAAATAAATGAACTTTCGAAAGATTCTATGAACTTTCGAGTCGATCGAATCCCAAAATGCAATTTTCTCGAATTTTCGACCGAAAGCGAATCTCAAAATAAGCATGAGGGTGATTAGCCTAAGGTGTGACAAACAGCTTAAGTGTGTAGATTTGGTCGAGACACGAAACAAAACGTATGGGAGCTGTTCCGTTTGGGAGTTATTAAGCAAAATAAAAGAAATTAAATTTTTCAAGATATCAGCATTTCCTTTCCGGTACCACTCTTAAAACTTGGTTCTTTAATACAAAATATGTTTCCAAACATAACCTCAAAAATTAATTTCATGAGCTATAATATGTACTTACAACTTTTTTCAAAAGAACTTATAGTTCTCGAGTAATCTAGAAAAAAAAGGGTATTTTACCCCCATTAAAATTTTGTAGCTAGATCCCAAATTTAGGGTACTTTTCAGGAAATGTTTACGGCAAACAAATGAAGCTCCACCAAAATTCAGCTTTTTCGGAGTTTTTTTTCGAAATGAATATCTCATTTTCCTGGACTAATTATTATACAAGATTAAAATGTCTTTCAAATTTTTTCTTTACGAAGATGTATGTATCTTGCCATTATTATGACTGTATCTCTCATTAATTCTGTCTGTTGGTACTAGGTGTTTG
This sequence comes from Melangyna quadrimaculata, assembly GCA_949320155.1. Lineage (NCBI taxonomy): Eukaryota > Metazoa > Arthropoda > Insecta > Diptera > Syrphidae > Melangyna > Melangyna quadrimaculata. The sequence continues at coordinate 440,984,016 of OX439483.1, forward strand.
TGACACTCTTATCTGTTTGATATATACACACAATAAAGTAGGAAAATAATTATCTTACTAATTTCGCATAATAAAAAATTATTTTTGTTTACCGAATTATTGTCAAACTTCATACATACATATATTAATAATTAAGTAAGATAAAGAGATTTAGGTACCAGCTATATATGCGAGGAAAGGCAATAATACTATAATACCTAACCTACATAACCATGAAGATTGTGATTTAATAAGTTTGTTTATTCTGCTTCAGTTATTATATTACTATCAAAAAATAACAAACCGCAAATTTATAATCCCTATATACTTATTTTTTTCCCGAAAAATATTTTTGTATGATGAAATACGCAGTGTAGATTTTTGTCAAATTTTCTCATGATCTTTATAAAAATAAAAATAATATTATAATACCACATTTGAATGCACCAATAACAACCATAATTTACATAGTTGGAAAAAACAATATTGGAAAAAACTTAGGGCCAGTTTTTCAGGGGCGAGTTTAACATTGAACTCGAGTTAACGCACCAAATTCAAAGAGTTAACTCGAGCTCAACTCAGAAACTATGATGGACTCGCACTGAAAAACTGGGTCAATTATTTAATTTTAATTGCAGTGCTCAAAAGGTGAAAGCTCTTAAATCTGTTTTCATAGTTTTTCAGAAAGTGAATTTTTAACTTGTTTTTAAAAAAAAACTTAGAGGGTTATAAAGATACAATTTTCAAAACTTTATCTTTATATATACAATTATTTGAAAATGTGGCTAAAAGTTGGGCTAGTGAAGTATTAAATGCATTTATTTATGTTTTTTGACTTAAGTGCTTTTACCAAAACAACTATTGCAGTTTTTATTTTATTATGTAACCTAAGATATAAATTTTCTATTAATTAAATATGGTAAAACACCTTAAGTCTATTTAAGAAATTTAAATGCAGGAAATTTTGTGTGGTAAAAAATCTTAAGTCGACATAAGCGATCTTGATTTGTTGATTAATATCGAACATAAACCCAACTTAAGATGTTTTACCAAAATAATTTCTTCGTATTTTCTGAAAAAAAAAAAAATAAATAAATTGCTACATAAGATGTCATCATCTATTTAAGTTATTTTACCTTTAGCAAGAACCTAGGAAGTAAACTAAAGATATTTTACAAACGGTCATAACTTTCTTCTTTTTAAAGATTTATCAACAGGGGTAAGAGAGAAATACAGCTTATGGACAAAATATGTATGTGATAAAGCGATAAATAGCTAAAACCACTTAAGTCAACTTAAGAGCTTTTACCTTTTGAGCACAGATATAATGCATATCTAATTATTTAAAATGTAAGTAAAGAAAATCTTCTAATATACAGGGTGTCCGCCGGGAAGTATACTACTTTGTTTTGCCGCCATTTAGGTAAACATTAGTCTTGACAGTTCATATTTGGCAGTCACGAAGTGGCAAATTTATTATGGACAAATAGTCGATAAACCAACGTGTTTTAATCGTTAAAACATTTAATCAAAATCAATCATCGATTACTGTGACGATGAGAAAGTTACGTGAATTTTTTGGGAGAAACAACGTGCCAACAAACCGCACTATTTATCGTGTAGTGAATGATTTCGAAGAAAGAGGGTCTGTAGGTGAAAGGCCTAAGCATGGACCACAACGTACTGCAAGATCGGCTAAAAACATTACTGCTGCTCAAGGAAGTGTTCAAAACAATCCATCAACCTCAATTCGACGCCGTGCTCAGGAGCTCGTTCTTCAAAGAACAACTTTGGCCACAATTTTGCACAAGGATTTGCATTTGTTTCCATTTAAAATTCAGTTGACACAAGAGCTTCTTCCACAAGACCATTTACGCCGCCGTTCATATGCCAATAGGATATTACAGCTAGCCCATGACAACCCGATTTTCATGAAAAAATCATAATGAGTGACGAGGCACATTTTCATATGAATTGATATGTAAACAGAATAATCGGTTCTGGGCAATGGAAAACCCTCAAATTATTCATCAGTCAACTTTGCATCCATTAAAAGTTACAGTCTGGTGTGCAATTGCATCAGGAGGAATCATTGGACCTTACTTCTTTGAAAATGAAAACGGCGTAACGGTAACTGTGAATGGGGAGCGATATCGTGATATTATTGAAAACTTTTTAATGCCACAACTGCATGCTTTGTGCTTGATTAACATGTGATATCAACATGTTATCAACAAGACGATGCCCCATCGCATACAGCCAGGATTACAATGGAATTACTGCGAGACCTGCCTGAAATGTGTGAGAATGTAATAAAAAACGTGTTCAAAAGGGCCCGCAATTGTGAGACTAACAGAGGCGGACATTAACCTGATATTGTATTCCATACATAATTGCCGACATTAAATAAAACATTTATCAATTTTCATTTCATCAAAAATTATAAACAAACAAAGTAGTCTAAGAAAGATAGGATCGGACCAGGGACAAATTAATTCACGAAATTTTATTTCTGGTATCGACGCAGAATTTTATCCTCAACAACATATCCAAAGTCCCCCAAAATCCTCGCATTGGCTTTTTGTATAGGCGCATTTTAAGAGGTGGAGAGGGGAGGGAGGCGGGAGTTTGTCAAGCTGAAAAATTTTTTGTAATACAATCTAATCATATGACACATGTTTTTAGGGTGCTTTTCAACGCTTATTCTAAAGAGACCAACACTGAAAAGATACATGGTATCCTGTGGAAAGTTAATGTCATTTTTATGGAATGATCACTTTTTTTAAAAGTACAACAAGTAATAAGAAGATGAAGAAATTTAAATATTAAAATATTGAAATTACTTCTGTTTTAAGTAATATATTACCCAAAACCATTTTAAAATAATGGGATTTTGATGAAATTTGGTATAAATGTTTCATTTAGCATGTTTACTAAGAATCAAAATAGTACCCAAAAATATCTGTGGTGAAAGGGTGTTTTTTTGAGGCCGAGATGTTAGTGCGTCATTATTACCATAACATCTATGAATAAGTTTTGACACTGATGAAATTCGCTAAAAATATTAAATATTTCAGGGTTTGCAAGTATCAAAAGAGTCTTGATCCAAAGATTTTTTTTTAGAGAGTTTATTTTTGACCTACCCTATACGGAGCAAAATGTTAGCTCTTACGAAAAATTGTGTTTTCGTATAATCGAAATAGTACATATGACATATGATATATGATTTAAAGGTATTTTTTGACGCCGAATCTAATTAAAGAAAAACCAATATGATACAAGCACCCTAAAAAAGTTGGACCTTAGACCTTAGATATTTGTACGGACTCTTTTGATCCTTGGGTGCCAATATAAATTTAATGGCGCAAAATTTTAAACGATCTAGTAAATTGTTTAAGCCACTTTAGTAATTTTAAACGATTTTAACCTCTTACTATCTTTTAACAATTTACTAAAGTTAAAATCACAAAATGGTTACTTTAACTTTTAGCAATTTGCTAAATCCATACGACATCTGTCATTTTCCTCGAAAAAAAATGTCTTACCCATATTAATTGGAAAAGTAAATTGTGTTTTTTTTTGTATGATTCGTGAGCTTTAATTGTTTTTTAAAGTAAATAAAATAGTATAAAATGTTTTCGGAAGACGAAGATTTCGATATATTTGAAGATTCAGCGTAGGTTGTGCAGAAAAGTGCAAAGTTTTAAATCCCGAGCACATCCTTTTGAAGAGCTGGACGATGGAGAATTTTACTCCAGATATAGGTTTGACAAGACAACAGTTCGGTTCTTGGTTGAAAACCTAAACATCCAAGACCGAATTATAAACCGTGTGCTTCCGATTTCACTAGAATTGCAAGTTCTAGTTACATTACACTTTTTTGGGCGAAATGTTCATCAGGCTGGTGCTGGTAAGTAAAACTACCGAATGAAACACAAAGGATATAATATTTGTGCCTATGTTCAACAATAAATCTTAAAGGAGCATTACATGGAATGGTCTAGTCCACAGTGGGAAAATTATAAAAAACATTTTGAAACAAATTGCTTCGTTGCTCCCACACTTTATTAAACTTCCGTCATCCCCTGCGGGGTTAAACGAAATAAAATCAGGATTTCATGGCATCGGCAGGTTCCCTCAGGTTCACTCTCGAAATGTGCATATTTGGAATGTGGTATACGTATTCCAAGAGTATTCCGAAACAACACTTCTGACTGACATTTCCAAATTAGCAATTCACTAGTTAGCAAATCGAAAAAAAAAATGTTTAAAATTTTGAAATAGTTAGTAAATTGCTAAATATTTAGAAAATTACTTACTAGCAAATTGCTAAGCCCTTAACAATAGGTTGTTTAAAATTTTGCGCCAATATTTTTAGCAAAGTTCATAAGTGTCAGAATTTTTTCATGGATGTTATGGTAATAATCACTCACTTTTGACTCTTTTGAGTCATGGTAAGCATGCCAAATGAAACATTTATACTAAATTTCATTAATATCCCATTATTTTAAAATGGTTTTGGGTAATATATTACTTGTTGTCCTTTAAAAAAAAAGTGATCATTCCATAAAAATGACATTAACTTTCCACAGGATACATTATCTTTTCAGTTTTGCACTCTTTAGAATCAGCGTTGAAAAGCACCCTAAAAACATGTGTCATATGACTAGATTGTATTACAAAAAATTTTTCAGCTTGACAAACTGCCGTCTCCCTCCCCTCACCACCTCTTAAAATGCGTCTACACACAAAGTCAATTCAGGGATTTTGGAGAACTTTGGATATGTTGTTGAGGATAAAATTCTGCTTATCCCCGGTTGCCCACATTAAGTTTCCTATCTTTCCTAGACTAAAGTAGTATACCTTCCCGGCGGACACCCTGAAGAGAAATGTCGTCCGTGTGGGCATGCATAACTCAAGAAGGGATCGTTCGATTTTCACGATTTTGGGCTTGCTGAATTTGTATTGGTCCAAGGAAGGATATAGGATACTGGAGGAAAATCTCGGAAAATTTGATATCCGGGAAGATCCTGTTTTTATAGTGAAAAACTCGAGTACGGATCGATTTTCACGATTCTGGCCTTGATGAATTTGTATTGGCCCAAGGAAAGACATAGGATACTGGTGGAAAATTTCGGAAAATTTCGAGAAAAACTGGAAGGGGAAGATCCTGATTTTCCCAACTTTGGGATTGATGGGTTCGTATTGGCCAAGAACGGAATATTAGGTGTCCTGCTGTTCGTTTCGGCATTTTGAATTGGACTTGCTATTGCGTTCGGTCAGATAAAATGGCTCACAAACGTGCATTGGAAGCCCGGAATTGCACGTTGAAACAAGGGATAAAATTACTTTTCGGTGGTGCAATGATTAAGATGTTAGGCGATTTCCGTCAAACGCTACCCGTCATTCCAAGATCAACTTCAGCTGATGAATTGAACGCTTGACTAAAGGCATAGCTTTTTGGCATTACGTAAAATTTGCAATTAGAAAGAAACATGCGAGTCGCCAGCCGAATTGAATTTCCACCGAATGATTTAGACTTTACAACAACATCGTAAGAGCTCATCACGAATGTTTTACAGAAAAATTGCATGTAGTTTTCGTTGTCAGACTTCTCAAGTTTGGTTGCTGTCATTGCAAAGTATTGGTCTCTGTGACGATTTATATACAAAATAACTTAATTAACAATGTTGATGTGTTTTCAAACCAAAACGATGTGGCATGTCGGCCAACACCTTCCGCTTTTTACTGAAGTGGTTTATTACACAAATTTTTTCGTTTTATTCTCGGACACGTACACGTACAAAGTGGTAGGTTTGCCGACACGTGAGCGAGCCACCTACAATGGAACTTGTGAGAAATATGGGAGTTCAGTATAGATGCGATAAACATCTAGGAGAAATCAATTGATATTCGGAACCCTTCTTAATATTCAACTTACTGCTGGATGCTACACAAAAACTCTTCAAATTTAATTCACTGATCCGGAATTCTGTTAGTCGAAAGTGACTGTATACTGAGAAACAATCTCATTGTCATTACAATTGAAGGAAATCAGATGTTGATCAGCATCTTAAAATCGTCCTAAATAAGCTTTGGGAACATAAACTCACGTTGCTCTGGAATCGCTTCCAATATTTAACAACAGTCATCTTGAACGATTAAACTATTTCCAGCCAACATCAAGGTCTCTCCAAGCTGAACGCGACACTCTATTCTCCAAAAGCATTCATCACCACTTCGTTAGCTATTTCATTCTTCTTCTATCAATGAGCTTTGGAATTAGAGTGACGTCAGCTCCTAATTCCTCACCAGTTCCACAAACTCGAACACAATACAATGTCAACGTAAAATGAGAACACAGTTAAATTGACCAATTCAACGCAGGGAAGTATGTAAAGCAGCATAAAAAAACAGTAACCAAGTGTTGACAACGACAATATTCAGAAATGGGTACAGCGATCGAACCACGGTGGTCGATCGTTGCATATTGTGAATTTACTCATATTATTATTATTCATATTTATTATGCAATCAGTAAATTCTTTGTAAGAAATTTGTTTTATTTTCAATAACTATAAAAGAGGCATATGGGCAAAATATTAAATCAATCAATCGTTTTGAGTTTTGACTATTAATTCGATCGCTACATATAATTCAGGTTTCAAGTGCCTGTATTTTGAATGTCATCTATTTCTTCGATTCAACACAGAAATTCAGGTTCAAGTGCCTGAAATGCACATACTTCCATATTCCTTATTGTGAATCGCAGTTAGAAGTCCAATGCTTTTGAATTTCCATTGTTATTCATGACCGAACTACATGAAACAACATTGTGCATGCTCGGATTAATTAATTTCATTGTGTTTACGAAATTAAGGCGGAACGAAGTTCGCAGGGTCAGTTAGTAAATATATGTATAAATCCCTGTAAAAGTCCGAAAAGAAGAAATTGCCGAATCTACCGATAAACCTTAGAATTTGTCAGCCCTGTTGGTTTTTGTTTTTATAATTCACACAATATTTTTTACCACGTATTTGGTAATTTGTAAGCAACCTAGTTGCATAGACGTGATGGAGTTTAAAATCCCTTGAACCGGGGAAGCTAACCATCTACGGTACTGACAACAAATTATTACGGATAGTATTTTTAATGTCGTTGAAAAATTCAACGTTGTACCGGCAAATTGTAGAACTTCCGTACATTTCTGCATCATACAGTTACATAATCACTCGAAATTTCGGAATATAACCAAGAACATGCAATCTGCCTGAGACTTTAACTTGCGATGATACGACCTACTCCTCAGTGACATGCTTTTGCCATTATATAACTTTAGTGATGACGCACGATAAGGAACAAATATAACGTTATACTGATAATGGAGTCAGTGGTTCTTCTTATCTCAAAGCCCAGTTCTGTAATAAGAATTTCAAATGGTGTTTGTAAACATGTTAATATGTATAAGACTATTGCTTTTAATGAAGATTACTTGAAAAATGTATTGTGCCAGATTGATACAAAAATGAAACAAATAAAAAAATTAAGGTTCTGCTTATTAAGTGAAAAAGTGTAATTAAACTGACAAAGTTGTGCAAAAACAGAACAAAAGTTTAATAGTTGTGGTTTGAATGCTATGAATCATGAGTCCGGGAATGCTCAGAATAAAAAGACCGACGGAGCAAAAAGCTGAGCGCAACCAATTTCACTCTTTTTTGTCTGTATCATATCGCATCGTATGACAGTTAAGTGCTAGTAGCCCAGGCAAATTGTACTTTTTCTTCCAAAAAAATCCAAGTGAAGGTTTTTAAACGCAAATGTCTTTATTTTGCCATAAGAATCGTATGCGCGTCAATAGTTATTCAAGGTTAAATGTCGAAAATATCAGTTTTTCGCATAAAACTCGGAAACGGTAAATGCTATCGAAAAGTGTTTCATACAAAACTTGTAGATTATGTGATTTTCAAAAAAAAAGTTGCAACAATTTTTTTCTTATGACCCACCGTTAAGAAGATATCGACATTTCAAAAATCGAAAAATGTCGAAAATGGTCGTTTATCACGTATAACTCCTAAACGGTTCAAATTTTTGAAAACATCTGAATACAAAGTTTGTACATTATGTAAATCCCTACAAGGAAAAAATTATTATTTTTTTCTTAAAAACAACCGTTTTAAAGGTATATTTTTTTGACATTTAGTTTGACAAAAAGTTCAAATTTCTGTTTTTTTTTTAGTTTTTTGCTCTTAAAAACACAAGTTGTCGAAAAAAATCTTACACTCAAAAAAATATAAAATTTTTTTCCATACGAGTCATAAGTCGCAAGATATTGTGACTTCAATAGTTTCAACTGTCAAAAAAACCGGTTTTTGGCATATATCTTTTAAACACTAAGCTTAATCGAAAAATTATATTCGCGAAATTTGTACATTATATAATATTATATAAGCATGCATTCACAGTTTTTTTTTTCTATAAGCCATAATTTTTTGACATCATTATTTAAATAAAAACACCAAAAGTCTAAAGTACCGGTTTTTGTCTCTTTACTCTTAAACGACGAATTTTTCGGAAAATATTTTATGCCTTATTTGCATATTTGCAGATGTGAATATTCCCTAGAGAAAACATTATCACACTTTTTTGCGTATAACGCATCAGTTTCAAGATATTGCGACTTCAAAAATGGTCAAACTTCGGAAATATAGCTGTACATACATTTTATTACAAAATCCTGTTTATTCGAAGTTGTCCATTTTTGAAGTCGCAATATCTTGAAACTGATGCGTTATACGCAAAAAAGTGTGATAATGTTTCCTCTAGGGAATATTCACATCTGCAAAGTAGGCATAAAACATTTTCCGAAAAATTCTTCATTTAAGAGTAAAGAGACAAAAACCGGTATTTTAGACTTTTGGTGTTTTTATTTAAATAATGATGTCAAAAAATTATGGCTTACCTATAAAAAAATCTGTGAATGCATGCTTATATAATATTATTACAAATTTCGTAAATATAATTTTTCGATTAAGCTTAGGGTTTAAAATATACATACCAAAAATCGGTTTTTTTGACAGTTGAAACTATTGAAGTCACAATATCTTGCGACTCGTATGGAAAAAAGTTTTATATTTTTTTGATGGGAATATTATTATGTTTAAACTGAGCATAAGATTTTTTTTGACAACTTGTGGTTTTAAGAGCAAAAAACTAAAAAACCAGAAATTTGAACTTTTTGTCAAACTTTTAAAAAAATTATATCTTTAAAACGGTTGTTTTTAAGAAAAAAAATAATAATTTTATTCTTGTAGGGATTTACATAATGTACAAACTTTGTATTCAGATGTTTCCAAAAATTTTAACCGTTTAGGAGTTATACGTGAAAAACGACCATTTTCGACATTTTTCGATTTTTGAAATGTCGATATCTTCTTAACGGTGGGTCATAAGAAAAAAAATTTTCTTAACTTTTTTTTTTTGAAAATGACATAATCTACAAGTTTTGTATGAAACACTTTACGATAGCATTTACCGTTTCCGAGTTTTGTGCGAAAAACTGAAATTTTCGACATTTAATCTTGAATAACTATTGACGCGCACACGATTTTGTAATGGACTTTCGCGACAGTATTTCTTATGGCAAAATAAAGACGATTCCATTTAAAAACCTTCACTTGGATTTTTTTTTGGCAGATTGGCCATTTTTTTGTTCATTTTGCCTGGGCTATAGTTCATAGGCGAGGAATTTTGTGCAAAAATCCATGAAGCTAAAGATCACTGCATTCGAGGTTTTTTTTCTTTTAAAGTACCAGACCTCGAAAAGTATAAATGATATTGGAAAATTTCAAATACCAAAATGTTGTGCAAATAATTTTCCAGGGGCGATGTCCGTTACTTTTTCAAATTTGCATCCCGTTATATTTTTTTTAAATTAGTTTTTAACCTTTTAAAATTTACTTATTTTTAAACGAGCAGAAAGACCAAACTAACTGTTAAAAAAAATTGTGCTGTGTAGAACAGACCTTAAAAAAACTGATGCTTCTCGAGAAATTTTCAAAAATACTGGACTTTTCCCCTTTCACCCTACAAAATCGAAAGTCCTCGCCCAAATTTAAGGTTTTTATTTAAAAAATGCGTAAGACATCAACATGAAGCCCTCCACCAAAATTCAGCTTTGTCGGAATTATATTTGAAAAGATATTTTTATTTTATCGATATACTTGAACAAAAATGTTTTATTTTTGTTTTATTGGATTCAAACGGTTATAACTTTCTATCTGAGCACCGCCTTAGCAAGTTTTATACATTTTTAAAAACTACAGAAAAACGGAATATTTTTGGAATATAAAACTTGTATTGTGTCATACGAATTTTATTCATGGAGCTCTTAAGAAGATTGAGGTCAAAAATTAAGTTTGGTCAAAGTTCGAGTTTATCTTTTAGTTTGTAGGCAAATGGTGATGAAAATGAACATTTTTTTTTCAAAGGTGTTTTCTCGTGATAACACTTGCAGTTAGGCTGCATAGCTTTCGCTCCGTCATATTTAACATTGAAGGTTTTGAATGAACAACAACCACTTGTGTTGGCTACCACCGAGTATTACATTTTGGCTGGAATTATTGCAATTTCATGGCTGCCCCACCAAACATCAGATTCCTTTTAGTGGTGCTTAGTCTATAGTTCCAATTTTAATTTATAAATTGTTTTTGCCGTCAACTGGATTCGATAAAATAAGTCAAACTATTAGCCAAAGTTTTAGTGTAAAAATTGTAAAAAACAAAAGTCAATTATGGACAGGGTGAGCAAAAAACTGGTTCAAAGTAAAGTTTTTTTAAGATTTCGAAAGGTCCTGGACCTGGCCTATCACCATATTCAGTTTTGACCATTCTTTACGGGACACCCTGTATATAAAAAAAAACAGACAACCCATTTACCAATTTTAATCATAAAATTCGAGCGGTATTTTTTTTGCAAATTAAAAAACCTGCCGACTGGCCTTTTTGTTATTTTTTCGTTTTGTTATACCTAATGCTAGGCAAAAATAAATGTCTTAAGAACATGAAAAAAAAAAATACATCGCCTCTAGGGATTGGAAAACTAAATTTGTCTGTGTACTTTTTTTTTAAGTAGCATTCGTTGATCCGAAGTTAAAAGGGGTTAAAGTTCTATTGTTCTTTTTTTATGTTTCATTGTCCAAAACGCTAAATAATAAAAAAAAAACTAAGGAACATCGCCTCTGGAAAAAGGTCTGTTCTACACAGCGAAATTTTTTGTTTAACCGTAAGTTTGGTCTATTTGCTCGTTTAGAAAAAAATTAAATTTTAAAATGTTAAAAACTAATTTAAAAAAAATATAACGGCATGCAAATTTCTAAAAGTAACGGACATCGGCCCTGGAAAATTATTTGCACAACATTTTGGTATTTGAAATTTTACAATATCAGTGACACTTTTCGAGGTCTGCTACTTTAAAAGAAAACAAAAAAAAAGGCAGCGATCTTCAGCTTCATAAAAATCCTAAATTTTGGTAAAAGGTTTGGGATTTTGATGGGTTGTAGAGCTATTTAAAAGGAGTATTTGAGGAATTATCTTCGTCTCTAGCTGTTGAGCAATCCGCGTAATCAGCGTTTGAAAAAAAAAATGGTTATGACAAAAAAAAAATATAACGGTACGTTCCCCATACTTCTAAAAATATCTCAAAAAACACATTTAAATTTTTTGGTACATTTTTTTTATATCTAAAAGCCAAAAATTAGTAAAAATTTTATTCAAAGTTGAAATTTTCTAAACTTTTTGTAAGTTTTTTTCCGTTAAACTGCAATTTTTAACAAATATAAATAAAAACTAAAAATACAGTTTTGTTAACCAATTAATTCTGCGTCGTTTGATATATCTTACAAGCTTGTGTTGTGTACCCTTCTGTAAAAACAAATATTTTATTTAAAGACAAATCACGAAAAAAATATGTTATAAATTAAAAAAAATATAACAGTACTTTTAAAAAAAATTTCAAATACCCCAAACGATGCATAATTGAATTTAAAACAAGATAGTAAACATTTTATTTTATTATGTATACCTACCGTTAAGTCTGTCAATTTTTTATAAAAGCTTGAAAAGTGAACATTTGAAACAATTTTGTACAGTGTTTACTGTTAAAACGGAATTGTAAACAAAATATAACAAAATCAAAATATACACTTTTTTCACTGTTAAATTCAACATTTCTTGAGATATTTTTGAAATTTTTCATGTAGATATATCTTGAACAATTGCAATAAAACGGATAAGGAACCATGAACAAAAATTTAAAAGTTACAAATGATAAAAAAAAATTTAACGGTACATTTCAGAAAGCTTAAAAAAATATGATGCAAAATTTAGTAAAGCATAAAACTGTGTACATTTTTTTTTTATATTACGAGTACGACCTTAAATTTTAAAAATTTTTAGTAAGCGTTGAAAAAGTGAAAATGTAGACTGAATTTTTGCAGTTTTTACCAAAAAAAAAATAACAACGCATCCAAAAACTTGAAAAATGCATCAAACTACGATAAATTCTATTTAACATAAGATAAAAGAAATTTTTTTTTTAAAGTGTCTTAAACTTGGTAAAAATTTTATTTGAAGAAGTAAAAATTTTGCAATTTTTTTTACAGTTCTTATCGTTCCAATATTACAGTCAGAGGATTTTTATAAAAAAAAAGTAATTTATTTTTTTTATTATTAGATTTCGCATTCTTTGAAATATGTGGTTAGGCATAGATAAAATATTTACCGTTCTCAAAATATTTTGAATTTATTCAAGAGCCAACCATGAAAAAAATGATTTAAAAAAAAAAAATATATCATTGTATGTGTAAAATGTTAATGTATGTATGTAATGTATGTTAACTTGTTCTATAAAGTAGCATTAAATTTGTCAAATTTGTATACAAATTGAAGAAAATGATTTTTTTTTCATTTTTTTTAAGTGTTTTTTGTTAAAATTGATTATACAACGGGATCCAATTAAACTAAATGCAGTATTAATTTGTTCTTTATTATATTTTCCGTCATATGTGGTATTACAAAAGTTTGTATTACGCACTATTTGGAAAATTTTAAATTTAATCCATCAAGAAACGTGGTACAAGATATTTGAGTTCTTACTAAGAAAAAAAAAAAAAAAATGCAACGTTACATTTCACAAAGATTCAAAATATCTCAAATGATGACCAATTTAACTCAGTTTCAGAAAATGTAATACTTTTTTTCATAAAGAACCGTAAAGTTGGGAAAATTGTCTTTGAAAGTTGAAAAAAGAAAATGTTCATTTTTTTTTTTTAAATATTTACTATCGAAACTGAATAACCCAAAAGAAAATATTTTATTTTGTTAATTATTTTATTTTGCGTCTTTTAACATATTTTGCAGGTTCTTTCTGCGGATAATACTCGAATATTCGAAGAAAACAATGAAAAAGAACATACTTCAGTTATAGGTATATAGATTTTGATCAATATTTTATTTGCTTAAATGTTAGTTTTTTGTTTTTAAGTACATTATAGTTTACATATAAAGTTATTTTACTTAAAAATTTATTAGTCTTATACAAAAATTTAAATTCAAACTCATTGGCATCTACTTTGTTCAGATGGTCTTCTTCTGCAATGATATTACTGCAGGATGTTCCCTGGCAGGTTCCACATATCACTGAACATAACATTCCTGATCGCCCACATTCGCATCTTGTTGTACATTATGCCCAACAGTTCCAAGATATTAATTTAAGTATATTCTAGAGCTGGTGGCAGATCTGTTGTAAAAAGAATTAATCTGATATTGACGGATTTCCACTCCCATTTGGTTGGTTCCAAAGCATTTCCCAGCCAAGCTTGTACTTGATGATATACGCTGATCTGCAGCAGCTTTAGTTGGAAGAAGACAAGCAAAATCAAATTTGGAATGTAACTGCAGCTTAGCAATCACCCTGTTGTAACCACGGTACCGCACTTCATCAAGTGGTGTCTATCATGGAGTATTGTACAATCCACGGTTCCTTAAAAGGGCGCAGGTTATTTATGCTGATTACAGAATTCGCAGAATTTGACTCCCGGCGAGTTGACAAGATTCGCGGTGAATTCGCGATCGCGTTTTTTCCAATTAATGAATTCGTCGAATGAACTATATTACCGATTCTTTCACTTCCTTACCATTTTCCGAACTATATTATCGCAGCTGTCATTTTGTTGACATTTTAAACGTCACATCCATATTATTTGTAAACATTTTTCAGTAATACCAAATTAGTTGAACAAAATGTCGGTAGTGCAGTTAATGTTACCGACATTCGTTCAGTTTTCTATCGGCGGATTAACTAGTAGCAATAAAATTGAAAATGAGCCGAATTGTCGCTCTAGCTCATTCGCCGAATTCTGTAATAGGGGTGATTGTTTTTTTTTTTTTTTTTTTGTATAAGTCTACGTTAAAACCAAATTAAACCTGGATTTTGACTTTTTTTTTTTACAAAAAATTGAAATTTTGTGTATTTTTAAAAAGTTTTACGCATGAATATATTTTGTTTTATATTTTATAATTTAAGAACTAACTATTTCTAAACATTTCATGTATCAAACGTATTCCTACATTAATAATACCCAAAGATATAGCCATTTTTATGTAATTCTAAAAATGAGGGTTTCTGCAAAATTGAATGCTTAAAACTGGACAATTTTTTTTTGTTTTTTTTTTTATTAAGTTACGATTAAACAAAACTAAACCAACCTCCATTACGACTTTTTTCCAAAAAATTGACTTAGTGTATTTTTAAAAAGTTTTTAACGTATATATATTTCGTATTATATTTTATTATTTAAGAAAAAAAACAATTATAAATCATTTGACCTACCAATCTTGTTTCTAAACCAATTATATCCAAAGATATAGCCATTTTAATGAAACAAAGAACTCCCAAAAATTAAAAAAAAATCACACTAAAATCCCGTTATTTTTATTTTTGCTCAACAGCTACAGTCAAGGATATTTCTGAAAACTTGTATAATATTAGGTACAATATATGTAAGTATCAAAGCTATTACCAAAATTTAGAGACTTGTATGGAGCCATATTTTTGTTTCCTGGGCTAGCAGATGTGTTTTAAGAGCTCTGTTTAGAGCTAACTCCGATCGCTCGAACTCCATGTTCTGCTCGGAGCTTAAAAAGAAAAACGCCGATATATTGTACGGATCAAAAGACTGAGAAAAAATTTTGCGGCAGCGCTAATTTGTTTTATTACTGATACACCTAACAGTTTTTTATGATTTATGAATTGATACTTTTATGAACTGATCTGGAAAATTGTTGCAGAGAATCAGATCAAGACTGAACTAGTTATGGTACATTTTATTTTTTAGACTGCGAAATGTATGTTTAGGATTGTGGTTGAATTATGTCCATACTCTAGTCACCAGGGGGCAGCAAAAAAAAAAATTAATCCGCCCCTGTATATACGAGTATACACACAATACTTATAATAATTAATTATAGGTATGGATGGAAAAGGAAATAATTCTCAAAATATCATTTCTTTATGGCACAACTCTTTTAAAGATAAATTATCGTGTTCATGTGCTTGTAATGTTTAATTGCGGCTGTGGTGATGAATTAACGATATTCTATAATTCTGTATATGCGGGCTCTCCATATTTGTCCACATTTCGATTAATGTGTATGGGTGTATACTTAGAACTTGATGATTTACATACGAAAGTACTTCTTGAAACTCCGTATGTGTACAATTGTACATACTACCTACCATCGATTGTGAAATGAAAGGGAATTCACAAATTCTTTTTATCCAATAAATAATTGTTGTGTTTAATTTGATGAATTAAAATGTATTCGAGCTAAATTGATTGTAATTGGCTTTACAGAACAAAACACTCAAGTAAAACACAACCAAACCATTAACCAGTCTATAGTATATATGTACAAAAATAATAAGTTGAACATAGAAATTATGTAACGTATTTGTTGTTGTATTCTTTTTTATTGTCTCAAAGTATTAGAAGTTAATTGCTTTCATCATTGTCATCATCCATTAACATAATACAATAGATAAATAACGAAATATTCCCTTGGAACTTTCACACCACATCTAGAAATATTGACAGTGTATTTTATTAATTCAATAATATAATGATGTCGTTTAAAATAAAGTGTTAAAACAAAAAATAAATATAAATTATTATGTATTATTTTATAAATTTACTATGCAAATAGCTAAAAACACCATTTTGAATAAATAGTGGTCAACAAAGATTTGCTATCTGATATGTTTGATAAATATAAATTTATGAAAACAAAATTTCAAAAAGTAGTTTTCTTAAAAATTATTTTTTTATATTGGGAGCGGGTTAAAATTCTGGATTTCAAAATTCTGTATGACCAAAATTCTGTTTGAATTTTTTTTGAAAATGCTGTATGACCAAAATTCTGTATTTCATAATTCTGTATTTCATAATTCTGTATGTCCATAATTCTGTACATGCAAAATGCTGTATGTGCAAAACTCTGTTTTCAGTATTTAAAAGAAGAATTTTCTTTTTTTTAATGTGATCTCTTTTCTTGCCCTTGTCACCTATGCGTTTGCGAAATCAAACCCGTTTTTAAAATAACTTAATCATTTTCTGAAACTCGTATTAGACTATAGACATAAATGTTGGTATTCCACACGTCATACATTCATCTTCACTTCAACTTATATTGAGAAACGCACAACATCGCTCACGACTTTTCATATTTTATTCCGAATCTTGTATTAATCCAAATTAATGAAGCATTTGTGATGTTTATTCGTCTTGTGAAATTTTTTTAAAAGAAATCTATACATTTCGATAAAAATGGACAAAATTGTATGCATGTTGGTAACTTTTTTACTATTACTTCTATTTTATTTAATCAACCTGAAGGCAAGACCGCCATTCCATCTTCCAACCATCAATACTGTTAATGTTATTTTGCATCCTTTGAATACTTAAGTTATTTTCTTTGAATTTTCAAGGATAGAACAAAACTCAGCTTGAGGTCTTTCCAGTAGTCATGTCATTTTTTTTAAACCAGGCTGCCAGTTTCAAAAGTTTCTAATCTTCAAATTTACTACGCAAAAAGTGTAGTATTGGCTGATCGTGCGGCAGCGAAAAAAGCCAAGCTTTTTATAATAAAAAACCTTTAATTATTCTGTATACAGAATTTTAAAAAACAAAATTTTGAAATACAGAATTTTGTTCATACAGAATTTTGATCATACAGTATTTTAAAATACAGAATTTTGTTCATACAGAATTCTGTGTAACCAGAATTTTGAAAAACAGTAGTTTGAAATGCAGAATTTTGAAAACAGAATTTTGACCATACAGAATTTCGACCCCAACCCTTTTATATTTGAAATGTTTGGAACATTTAAAAAAATAAAATCTAGTATGCCAACTGTTAGTATTTAATAAAATACAATTAAACACAAAATTTGAAAAAAAAAAAAAATAACTGACCCGTTTTCAAGATATTGAATTAAAAAAATTAAAATTTTTAAAAAAATCCTAAATATGTTTTTTTTTTTTTTGAAAATTTGTATACCTACTCAAAATTGTTTAAACTAAAATAGGCCTCCCGTATGAAAAATTTAGTTGAAATCGAGATTAACGAGAAAATTAACAACTAGTTTTTTTCAAATTCTAATCTGGTTTTAGTCCCATCTGCATTTTTTGTTGTTGTTAAATAAGCGAAGTTTTTATAGTAAATTGTTATTGTATTTGACATTTTAATTGTTCAGCCCCAACCCCGATTTTTCCATTATCTCTTCAAGCCTTAGCCATAACTTCAGACTTTGACAGTTCCTTAAGTTAAGCGCTTAACATCCTCTGGAATAAGTTAAGTTTGTAGGGAATTGGTTGTTTAACACCGACCACGTTTTTTGTTCAATTCTTGTCAGGCCTTAGTCCTGAGCTGTATTTTTCGTCCCAATTTTCTGGGCCTTGTTTGTAGGAAATAATTTTCTTTGCATATTAAACATGTCTCTTATTCGTAGCCCCGAACTAGCTTTTTTTCCAATTCCATTAAGACTTTAGCCCAAACCAAATTCTTTTGGGGCTTATACAAAAAATTACATAGCATGTAAATTGTTCAGTCACAATCTCGTTATTTTGTCTGAGTCCAATCAAATTTAACAGTTTAACAATATTTGAGACGAATTTAAACTCTATATACATGTTGCAATGTATTGCTTTCTTTATTTTAATTAATTTTAGGAATCTGTTGTGGGGGTTCTTTAGCCCCTATAGCCACCAACATTTTGACCATAACCGTTATAATAGTAACTCGGAATTTTTATTCAAATCGCTATAGGCGGCGTTTTGAAAAAATACATTTTTGTTTATTGGTTGTAAGGTAGGTACCATTATTTCTTAAGCCAAACTAAATTTCAATTTCTCCTCTAGGCTCTAGGGAATCCCCAAATAACCTTAAGTCTAAAATTTAAAGACAATCGCTTCAGTGGTTAAGGCTGCAGGTCTAGGTACAGACATACAGTTGCCCTTTAACTCGAGATTAACTCGGTCGGAAACTCGGATGATCTCGCGCTGAAACTAAAACTTAAACTAAACTCACAAATAAATCAATTGAATGAAAAAACGTCAAATAACTTTATTTGCACCTACGCTTAATATCACAGACCGACTACTGTGCCCCATGAAAATTTTTTTTTGAATGCTATGCATCATCGTTATCGTAATGTAAGGGTTAATTAAATTTTTAATTAAAACCAAGCCAATACATGCCGCCTAGACAGTTTTTTTTGTTTACAATGGGTTATATTTGCTATGTGAAAATCGAACTATTAGCAATTTCTATAATAAACACCTCAATCTTTTAATTTGTTGGCAATACAAATGCCCAAACAAAGCATATTCGATGATTTAGAAGTTCCAATAATCATGGATTAAAGATGATGATGATTAGCTGATGTGAACAAATTGACCCTTAGTTAAGGAAATTTATCATTGGAGACTTGACAATGACAAAGTATAGTTTGACCTTATTTTGTATACATACATATGTACATATGCCACACACTTTTTGTAGGAAAAAGGCTTTCGTTTAATTTATGCAATATGTATTTCAATCGTAATGACCTCAAAATTAAAGTTTTTTTCCATTGGTTTCCACTCGGGAATTTACTCATTCTCAAATCCAATTGTCGAATAGAAAATTTTACACATACACAGAAATTTAAAAGAATAAAGCAAGCAATAAACATACATGTGTTCTTATACTCCAAATTTGTAAAAAATAATTCTTCTTTGATTTTGTCTCAGCTTGTTTATTAAATCAAACGGCACGGTAGTGCCCAGCCAAGTTCTGGCACTACACCCTTTTTACAGGATTAAACTTATGCGATTTTCGACCCTCTCTAACTTCAGTACCAATAACGTCAGAAAATTCAAACTCGCAGAATTTACTAAGCTCACCAGGTTTAGGCAACTCACCAAATTTCAATTCTTTAGCATTAGTGGTTCCCGATCGCAAAAAAAAAAAAAAACAAAAAAAAGGCAACTGACTCACTCACAGAGCATCAAAATTGTGGAGCACTTCCCAACATCGCAGAATGATGAAAATTTAATATTTTCATAGAATTGATATAAATTATTTGGAGTACTTCTGATCGTCGTAGAACGATGAAATTTAATACAGCGCCAGCGGTATGGCTTAGCGTGCAGGCAAAGGCAAAATTTTAAATTTGAGATTTTTATTCAGGGGGCGTGGTTTGATCCTGTAAAAAGGGTGTAGTGCCAGATCTTGGGTGGGCACTGCATGCCGTGCCCTTTGATTTGCTAGATTGATAGATCATGTGGTCAATACAAAGGAGATATTGCAAAATTTTTAATTATCCATTCAGGGGCATGACACCCGCCTATTTTCTCAGAATTAATATCGACTATGTAGAGAACTTCTGATTGTCGTAGAATGATGTAATTTATTAGAGGGATAGGACTTGACATGCAGGTAGGTAGTAGGTAGGTAGAAATGGCGGCCACGGGCAGTCTAGCCCATAGCCCAATTAGCGCTGAAGTGCGCCGTTTTGATACCATAACTCGTTTGAACCTGTGGATGGAATTGAAAATAGAAAATATGGGCATATCCTCAGGATATCGTGCCTTTTTATTAAGTTTAGAATAGGATTTTGTTGTAGCTTTTAGCACAATCATCGGAAAGTGGATCACTCACTCAACCAGATCAGCACCCGCACCATCCACAGTTAGCCCACTAGGCAGTTCGTTGGCTGGCACTGGAGCGTCCACTGATCTGATTGGATGATCATCCGGCCGCGTTGAGAAAAGAAATCAAGTCTTTGATCTTCATTTCAGAAAGTTCGTTAATGTCGTCAAAGAATGCTCTTCCGAGTGACTGTTTTCTAGCTTTGGCCAGGGCAGGGCATTTGCAGAGGAAATGAACTACTGTTTCCTTTTCCTGCTGGTCCTCACAGCTCCGACAGTGAGTATTGTGAGGTATGCCCAGCTTCGCTGCATGCTCTCCTATTGGCCAGTGTCCGCTACAGGTTGCAACTACCCTGGCTATGTCTTGCCTGGGTCTGCGTATTAGATCAATTGTTCGGTTCTTGTCATAGGTGGGCCAAATCTTCCTAGATATAATACAGTTTGATAAACTGCTCCACCTACGGTTTGCTTTAGTAAGATAAATTGAGAGAATGTTGCCCTTAATAACTCCAAGCGGAATGTTGACTCTTTCCGCAAGTGAGCCATGAAGGGCTGAACCTTGCCTGGCCAGCTCGTCAGCCCGTTCATTGCCCTCAATGCCACTGTGACCCGGGACCAAGATAAGAGTGACATTGAGGTCAGTGTTCAGACCCGCAAGCTCATTCCGGCATTGCTGGACTAGTTTGGAGGATGCTGTAGCTGAATTAATGGCTTTAACAGCCGTTTGACTGTCTGTAATAATAACTTGACATGCAAGCAAATGAGAAATTAAAAATTTGAGATTTTACATTCAGCTTCAATTTCACAGAACTAATATTAAATATATTGAGAGCACTTCCGATTTGTGCAGGATTATGAAATTAAAGCATTTAGTGTTCAGGTGTACAAAGAAAAAGTTCAAATCATGAAATTTTTCATGCAGAGGCGTTTCACCCACCCCCCACTTCTTACCAATTATTATCATTTCAAATGAGCACTTCTAACTTATGAAAATTGGTAGAGGGGTAGGACTTGTAGTAAATACAAAAGGCATAAAACTTACTTTTCATTGAGACTCTAATTGGGCGTTTGTTCCACCCACTTTTCCTGATAAAAAGAATCTTTGCAAAAAGAAGTGAAATCACACCAAAAACATAAATGTTAAAAAAGTAGCCAAGTTCTTCTATATACAAAAACCTTTGCGTAACAACTCAGACGTAAAAAGTAGTGAGATCTAAAAGTACGCCAAGTTCTAAATTCATTAATGTTAAATATCAAACATTTTTAGTAGAGTAATATAATATGGAAGAATCTGAAAATTATCAGAGAAATCTGTTATTTAGTGATTACTTACTTAAATGGAGTTGGTTTAATAGTCAAGTTTTCATTACAAGGTTGAGTAATTAGGCAATAAAAGAAAACTTGACTAGTATACCAACTCAATTTAAGTCAGTTATCAAGTTATATTAAATAACAGATTTCTCTGATAATTTTGAAGTTCTTCTGTATTACTCTACTTAAAATATTTGATATTGAATATTAATAAACTTAGAACCGGCGTACTTTTAGATCTCACTACTTTTTACGTCTAACTTGTTACGTAAAGGTTTTTTTTATATACATACATAGATGAACTTGGCTACTTTTTTGACATTTATGTTTTTGGTGTGAATATATACTACATAATGCCGTCAGTCGTTGTAGCAATAAAGATAAAAGTAAACTTTTAATTTAATTTTAAAAACATTTTATCATTTAACGTAGCAAGGTTAGCCAATAAAATACTATTTTATGATTTTTTCAATAAATAAATAAATACGATATCTTAATGTTGTATGAGACTTATGTTGATAAGAGTATGATTGGTTTTAATCATTTTATTAATCGACATGAACTATACATTGGCTAACAGCAGTGAGATCGTCTGTATACATGATATAATATATTTTATTGAACTGAAATATTAGCCCAGTCAATAATTACAAAAAAAGGGCTAAATTCGCAAAGAGCGATGTAGTTCTGCATTTTTGATATGTTGTTGGTGCATGTAAGAGTAGTCTATAGCCATGTTTGGAACTTCGAAAAACGGGTAAATGCCGCCTCCAATCGGTCTTGGACATACGCATCTGTAATAAGAGGCTCAACACCTAAGGATGGATACAAATTTTTATTTTGTTCATACAATCATCATCAAAGTTGATTTTTTTAGGTTTTCAAATAGCTAAAACTCATCTTAAGCCTCCAGGGTCTGCAAGACTTGCAAGACTTGCATTTTTTTCATAAGCATTACTACACTTTTCGACTCATATAGGTACTTTTTTCTGGTTCACTTTCACACCCCTAAATTTGCAGTGGGCTCTTAGACTTCTATTATAACCGGTTGCAAAGTTATCAATTATTTACTGCCTACCCGGTCCATATAATACAGATTGCATTTTTGCATGTAGGTACCGGTACTTTACATTAAAAAGTTTCAAAATGAGAAGGGGTTTCGAATTATATATTGAAGGTTTGTTAAATGAAAAAACCAGAACTAGAGGGTGCTCCACCAAGTCTATCGACTTGGACACTTGAACTTCTTATCATTCCGAAGAGAAATGCCATAACGTCATGACGTGCGCACTTTGTTCACTGATGCTTTGTTATTTATTCCAAACAATAGAGTTGTTCCCAACAATGAGTGATATTTCTCAGAACGAAATTGATTCAAATCGTAATAAATCATATAATTACAACTTTGTTATAAAGAAATTAGTTTCACAAAAAATACATACATATGTACATAAATAAAATGTTTTCTTTGTGAACTGTGTTCGGTTTTAACCTTGATGTTTTATGTACTATATTTGATTGTATTTTTATATGTACATTGTATATAATGTTTTTGCGTTTTATAAAGCCAACTTGTTTGGCTAAACCGCAAAAAAAGAAAATTACTCAAATTAATGTGTCTGGTGTGTGAACAATATGAATTGATAATTTCTACCCCTCGCCCACGGTTGTTGACAAGATTATTGTACTGTCAGTTATTATTTGCATGAATATAATTGATAGAGACTTTTTTATCAAAAAAAGTGACTTCCTTATCACACAAAAATCTGAAAAAAAACAAATGTTAATTTGTCACTTAAATCCAGTATAGGTTTTGTTTTTGGGTGCGAAATAATTTTGTTTTGCTTCCATTAGGGTACAATATAGGAAGCTTGCTTGAGTTCAAATGTTTGGACAGGGTTGCCACTTTTATTTTAAATTTAATACTACCAACATTTGTACCAACATACTTTGAAAATAATAGCGACTGTGTCAACAACTATAATCAGTACAGGGAAGATAGTATGTTTGCCTCGCACTCTGACTGTAATGGATTTCAATAAGGCGCCCTTTTCTAAAAGCGCTTACAGGGCTACCGAAGTTAACGTGATCAGTGTTGCAACTTCAAACAAAGAGGAGTGCAGTAGAGCATTAAAAACAATTCAGTATATTGGATATTTCCGCAGTAGATTTTTCCTAGTTAATTATTTTCAACAAAATTGTTTAAACAAAATATCAGTTTAAACCTTTAAATATGTCTTTTTACTCCCCAAGAAGTCTTAAGTTGGTTATTAGAACTTCCATAATTATTACAATCTTACAAAAACTAAAGATTTTTCAAAGAGTTAAAAAAGTTTTTAAAATGATTTACACTGAATTGTTAAGAAATAGATTAGTAAGTTTCAGAAATCTTTAAAAACAAATTTGAACAAAATAAGATATGTACCTCGCGATGTTAGATAGCTTCAAATATAAAACATTTTTCTGTTCCATATTCTAACGGGACTTACAGAAACTCTGAAGTCATGAAGAAATTCTGGGCTCACATTCTAATTTAGGTCACCAAAAGCCTTTGGAAAAAATAGTTTCAAAGAGAAAAATTATGCCAACCAGTATTAATTAATTCGCACTAAAATTACATTCTAGAGCACAGGGTGCCGTTCCTACTTTACAAGGCCATCGGTTATTTGTATGCATGGTTTTTCTATCAGCTGTTCAAGAGAAAAACATAAAAGTTCAGTAGATTGGATTAAGTAGCAGTAGATTTATTTTTTGCGAAAAGTGCAGTTAATATACTGCATTTGCAGCAAAGTGGCATCGATGAACATGATAAATAGCAAGAAAGGGTTACCATCTGTTAATTTTAATTTAAAATTTTCGTTCGAAGAACTGTTGGCATTTATGATGATAACGGAACTTAAAAACAGCTATTTATTGCTCTGCACTTTTTAAATACACACCCTATCGTTCACAACCAAAAATTGTTGTGGGCTCTTAGTCCATTAAACATGCTTACATAAATTCACTTACTGAACCGCACTACATATATCAAATCCTTGAAAATAGCTCTTTCTCATATAAGAAAATGGAAAATAAAGTACCACACTGATAGTGTGGTACCGCATTTTATTCGATTTCCCAAAGATAAAAATAAACATGAAAACAGAAAAACACCAATTGACAACACCTTTTCTTCTTGAGTTGAATTATTTGTAATCAAAAGCTCTAAAAAGCATAAATCTTCAAAGCCTTACCAAAAACCAAAGAAAAAGCCTCAAAGATATATAACACCGTCAGTGTTACCGCAGGTTTAAATTTGAATGAGTCCTGGAGGCTGAAAAAATTAGCCATTTTCAAAATAAATGAGTCCCAATACAAAATCTGTTCACGTTACAAGACTTTTTTTCATTTTTTAATAATAAAAATAAATACCTACTTTGAAATCATAAAAAAAAATATTTAATTAATAAATATTATTAAACTAACTTTTTTTACATAAATTTTTTTTCAGCAAAAGGAAATAAAAACTCTTGAATTTAAAAATTAACTCAACCGTATTATATAGGAAGTGTTTATTTGTACTTAAAAAAAATGAGTTAAATCTAAAAAAGATGAGTCCCTGAGCCAAGTTTAAAAAATGATTAAATTTTGACTCAAATGAGTCCTAGCAGCAAGTCTGTTGTATTTATGTATAAAAGTATCGCCCAGTGGTCGAAACTCGACCATTTACCTATATGAAAGCAGACGGTGTAGTGCATGTTATGAAAAACCGACTTTTATCTTTAAACGCTATTTGCGGCCAAACTAAAGGTCCTAGAGGCATAAAACTTGACACATTTTTTCACTTTAAACTCGATATGCGGCTAAACTACTAAAAAGTGGAATATTCGTGATACAAAAATTGCCACCTTTAAATCGATGTGTTGCACGACACGAAAAACCGGAAAAGAAAAGTTAAAATGGGCTAATTTCACAAAAGTTCAAAAGTGAGAAATATAGAAACATCTGTTTGCTAAAAAACGGTTAAAAATTTTATATGGCAACTAAAATTATCTGTCAGAACAATTTTCGTTTGTTTTATTGGAAGGTTTCTTCATCACTCATGTTTATTTCTTAGTTTTTGGAAAAAGTAGGCGAAGGTAGGTTAGCCTTAATGCCCCATTTTCACTATTGAAAAATTGTCAGTATTTCTGCCATCATACTGCCAAAGAATGAATTTGCTCATTCTATTGACAGTATACTGGCAGAAAAATGGCAATCTGCCATTCGTGTAAATGCAACATAATATTGACAATGTTCATTCATAATATGGACAAGTGGCCGTACCCCTTAAATTTACCAAATAATATGGAAACAAATAAAAAAGACTCACGCCAATAAAGTTATATGGCAAAAAATAAATAAATAAATCGGGTGGCACAACGGCTCATGAAGAACCAGGGCCTAGTGAATAACAACTCGCAACCATTCCTGTGTGCGCCTTTCGACAGGAATGGAAGGGACCTACAAGTTTATGCCGAATCCGAACGGCTAGACGAGAAGCACTTATTCGTGACAAGTGATACTCTTGGAGGATATGTCAATTCCTCGCAAGAGGCAGTAGCCCTGAAAAAAAACTTTTTAGTTTTTAGGTGGACGTGGCTGGGAAGCGATCCCAGACCTCCAGC
Organism: Melangyna quadrimaculata; assembly: GCA_949320155.1. Classification (NCBI taxonomy): domain Eukaryota; kingdom Metazoa; phylum Arthropoda; class Insecta; order Diptera; family Syrphidae; genus Melangyna; species Melangyna quadrimaculata. The sequence goes on from OX439483.1 coordinate 441,010,203, forward strand.
GTGACAGTCGAACGCACTAACCATTACGCTACGGGCTACTACGGTATTGCTAATAACCGTTTTTGATAAAATTTAGTTTTATATTTGTATATGAAAACCATAGTATTATCATGGAGTCGTTTTTATTCACGCTGGATTTCGACGGCTGGTGGCGCATATGTTTGCAACATGTTTTATGATGTTGACAGCGTAGACATCAATGTTTAGAAAGAGTAATGCTTTGAGTACACGACATGTAAAATGACGCATTTGCATGCGCCGTGACGAAATTTTGACGTCAGGCCGGCATTTTTGTGACGGCTGCATGTGGTGAACATGCATATGCAGACTGCATGCGGCATCAATGCTGCATGTAAATATGCGGCATTTTCGCATGTAGTGTACTCGCTCCGCGCATGTTGAATGTGATTAAATGGTAGGTACATTTTCTCGATTGTTGCATGCACATGCAACATGTCCCAAGCATGCACTAGTTAGAATTTCAGTTGCCACATTTTTTCATAGATGCGACATGAATTCTGTCATATATAATGTAACTGTTTATTTCGAGTCGGTAGCAATCTAAAATTGTAGATAGAGTTCAAGGAACGCAATTTCGAGACTGTTAAATTGTAACTTGTCAATTTTCATTGAGCTGCGATTTCAATAAATTTAGAAATTTATAATTTAAAATGTTTTGAGATTTGCTGACGACAGTTGGAACGAAATATTTTTGACATAGCTTTTTATGAAGGTGGATTAAAGACCTGTGAAAATCTGAAAAGATTGGCTTTTTATTTTTTTGCTAAATTGTAACTTGTCAATTTTCATTGAGCTGCGATTTCAATAAATTTAGAAATTTATAATTTAAAATGTTTTGAGATTTGCTGACGACAGTTGGAACGAAATATTTTTGACATAGCTTTTTATGAAGGTGGATTAAAGACCTGTGAAAATCTGAAAAGATTGGCTTTTTATTTTTTTGCTCCGGAAAAATATGATTTTAGGGCAAATTGCTTACTTTTGAAACGAAATATTCTCGAAACGTTAAAATAAATTTTTTCCCCAATTTGTCATTTCATGCGCATTCGAATTCCTTGAAGGATGGCTACGATGTCGATGGATTAATAACCTCTTAAAATTCCGAAAATGTTTTATTTTAATTTTTGCTCCGGAAAAATATAATATCAGGGCAACCTCCTGACGTGAAAATATAGTTCGTTTTCCATCACTTAAGCCATTAACATTCAAATTTCATTGAAGGATGGCTACGATGTCGATGGATTAACAAAAAACTTTATGAAATCTGATATACAAAAAATACGATATTATAAGATTTTCTTTCATTACTTTGAGAATGAAACTAACGAAACTTAAGGAAATAAAATGATGACATTTCACTTAAGTGCACCATGGATGTATTCTTGTTTTCTTGCAAGCAGATATCCTAAGCATACATGTTTATTTTGCTAACGAAAAATCAACTATTCCAATGTTTTCTCGCATGTCGTGTACTCACAAGCTGAATTTATATATGGCATTGTACCAATGTGCATGTGGCATACGTGCAGTTTGCCGCATTCCGTGTACTTGCCATGTTTTTCACTCGCATATGCATGCGACAACATTACATGTAAGCCATACATGCAGCATGCAAACATGCGACTTTTGGGACAGATTTTGCATGTCGTGAGTTCACATATATATTTGTTGCATGTGGCGATTGTGATTGTCGCATAATCCAAACATGCGGCAAAAAAACACCTATTTTTGATGACGTCACTGTCGCATACACAATCGGCTTTTGACATGCCGTGTACTCTTAGCTTAAGTCTTGTTATATTGCAAGGGAGTAAAAGAGTTAGATCTCGACTTTCAAATTTGTTTTGTTGAGAGAAGTTGGTGGATTTCGACACTACGTGCCTCAGTAGTCGCCGCTTCTGATGAGATTAATATAGTTTTCATATACAAAGGTTTAATTTAAATAGTGACAGTACTTTTGATAGCAATTTTTTTTTTGCCCAAATCGTTACATCGGTTTTTAAAATAAACACATTTTTCTATATTAATTGTATGGCAGGTCAGGTACCCTTATTTCTTGTGTTAAAAAAAAAATCAGTTTCGTTTCTAGAGAATCCCCTAAAACCTTAAGTCCAAAATTTGAAGAAAATTCCTTTCGTGATTTAGAGTAAAGGTACAGACAAACAGACAGACAGAATTGAGGGATCGACTTTTATTTCGCTTTCTCTTACATCGTAATTTTAGGGAAAATTAATCATGTCGATTACAGAATCCGCAAAATTGTATTCCCGGGGAGTTGACTTGATCCGCAACGACTTTGGATTTCAAATGTCAAAAGTTATAAGGAATGCGGATGTGCTTTTCAAACTACGTTACTTACCGACATTCCATTTAAATTTTGGCATTTCAAATCCGCACCAAAGCCATTGCGGATCTAGTCAACAGCCCGGGAATACAATTTTGCGGATTCTGTAATTTACATGAATATCGATAGTTCGATTTTGTTTACGAATCCGAAACTCATCCTGTAGTACTGTATATCGGAAGAAAAAAGTGGAAGCCATTGAAAAACGTTTGTCTTTTTGCAAAAACTAATAGCACGAACAGCAGATGGTGAATATAGATATGGTTTCTTAAAAAAGGATAAAATAGTAGTAGTTTTATGAACCTTGATCTATAGCCATAGCCACCGAAGCATTTATTTCAAAATTGGAACTTTGGGTTTCCTTATTTATAATGGTCGGAACCAATTTTATTTAAAATATTTTATTTATATTGGAGATTCTTTAAATATAAAATAATAAGAAATATAAAAAATAAGTTCTATTTTTTACATAAATACCTGGCACTTTTAAATTTAAAGTAAATAATTTTTTGCCGTTTTTTTTTTTTAATTTTGCAGGTGGATGAAAGATTTGTTTCGTCGCGGACTGGAGGGACCTCTTACCGAAGAAGAACTCTACGAGCATAAAAAAGATCTTGACAGTGAACGTGTAACTGATATCTTCGGACGCCTCTGGGAGGAGGAAAAACTACGAAAGAAACCAAGCATTGTCAAGTTGATATTTCGTGTGTATGGAACAAAATTTGTACCTCTTGGTTTTTTCTATTCAATATTAGAATCTGCAACTAAGTAAGTTTTTTACTGATAATTCTGCCATGATTGAAGATCAATAAATTTTTCGTTTTTCCATTCTAGATCACTTCAACCATTGTTTCTGGGAAACTTGGTCTCATACTTCGTAGCAGAACAAAACACTGTAACCAAACACGATGCATATATGTACGCTCTGGGCATTGTTATTTGTTCCTTGTTGCCCATTATGACATTCCATCCATTTATATTCTACATCTTCCAAGTGGGCACAAAAGTTCGGCTAGCCCTTTCCGGCCTGGTATACCGAAAATGTCTGAAAGTATCGAAAAGTGCATCCAATGACGGATTGCGTGGTCGAGCTATTAATATTATATCAAACGATCTAGGACGTTTCGACGTTGCTCTGTGTTTCCTTCACGATCTATGGAAAGGTCCATTGGAATCGCTTCTGATTGGCTACTTGATGTACAGAGAAATCGGACTCTCAGCTGTGCTGGGTGTATCGTTCATGCTCAGCTTTATTCCACTGCAAGCTTGGGTCGCTAAGAAAGCTGCTTACTACAGACGTTTAACTGCTGAGCGGACAGACGTAAGGGTGAAGCTTATGAATGAGATCATTCAGGGTGTCCAGGTGATCAAAATGTATGCTTGGGAGAAGTCCTTCGCGAAGGTCATAGCTCAGGTCAGACTGAAGGAAGTCAATGCTATCCGTGGAACATCCTACATCTATGCGGCTCTCAGTTGCACTACTATGATATCAAAGCTTTCGGTATTTTTGAGTATTGTGTCGTATGTGTATATGGGAGATGCGATCACGGCTAAAAGGGTATTCACCGTGTCTTCATACTTTAGCATGCTAAATGAGTCTATGGTGCACTTTTGGCCATTGGCAATTACATTCTGTGCTGAAGCTGTTGTGTCAGCTAACCGTTGTAAAGAGTTTCTGCTCGAGGCCGAGGATCTAGCTAAGCCTAGGAAAACCAAAGATGAGATTCGGCGACCAACAATTGTCATAGACAACAAGAGTGAAATCAATGGAAACGCGATCATACCTCCCTTAAGTCCCATAGTCATAAATAGAACATTTAACCCCGATGCGGATAAGAAATGTGTTGTTCTGAAAAATGCCTATGCTTCGTGGAACAAAATGGACGATAATAAGAATGCTGCTATCGAGGACTTTAACCTAGACATTCAGCGGAACACATTGGCAGCTGTCGTTGGACCTGTTGGAGCTGGGAAGTCTACCCTTCTAAATGTGCTGTTGGGTGAAGTGTCATTGAATAAAGGTTCAGTAAATGTAGACGGCAAGATAAGTTATGCCTCGCAAGAGCCTTGGGTGTTTGAAGGAACCATTCGCGATAACATCATATTCATCGAAAATTACAACGAGAGACGTTATCACAAGGTGCTGAGGGTCTGTGCTTTGGAGAGAGACTTGGAGATCCTGCCATATGGCGATCTAACCGTTGTCGGCGAAAGAGGAGTGAGTCTGAGTGGTGGTCAGAAGGCTCGTGTGAATCTAGCGAGAGCAATCTATCGGAAAGCTGATATATACCTTTTGGATGATCCCTTATCGGCCGTAGACACCCATGTGGGGAAACACATTTTCGAGAATTGCATAAGGGACTTCCTTTCGGGAAAAATTCGAATCTTGGTGACACATCAAATTCAGTACCTGTTCGATGTGGAGAAGCTAATTTTAATGAGTGCGGGTCGTATTGTTGCTCAAGGAAGCTTTCAAGAGCTCCAGCAATCGAAGCAGTTCGACTTTCTCTCACACAGCACTAATCATGATGATGGAGGAGACACAATCAGCGTAAACAGCAAAATCTCGAAAAGTGACTCTGAGAAGAGTCTGGAGCATATGCAGCAGCAGATGCCGACTGAAGACTTAGCCGACGATAATAAAGAAGTCCAAATGGTGGGTTCGGTTAAATTTAGTGTCTATGCATCGTACTTTAAGGCGCTGGAGAGTACGTTGGCTCTATTCTTCATACTTGGACTGTTTGTGTTGTCTCGAGTTATGCTGACTGGTGTTGATTACTTCATTTCAAGATGGTTTGTTATACTAATAATTGTGTTATTATAAGCCTTACATATCGTTTTATTTCTATAGGGTTATTTGGGAAGAAAATGTGGGCTTAGAACGTCAAAATATGATCGCTCATCTTAACGAAACTACTCAAAGTCAAAATGCTACTGCCATCGAAGAGGATCTTATAAAATCATTAAACGAAGAAGGTCGTCGGACAAATATTGTGATATTTTATTCTGTGTTGTTGGCAACAACAGTTTTGGTGTTTCTTGTTCGAACTTTTGGTTTCTTTAAAATGTGCCTTAGAATTTCATTGAAATTACACGACAGACTATTTCGTGGTATAACTCGTGCGAGCATGTACTTCTTTAATAAGAATTCTTCGGGAAGAATTTTGAATCGTTTTTCAAAGGATATACGTACGGTGGATGGAGATTTGCCTCACACACTCATTGATTGTTTATATGTAAGTATTTTTTTTTTATTAACAAAATCTAAAAATTAGAAATTTTTTTTAGTAGAACATAAATTAACCGTTACTATCATACTGTTATGAAATCAGTTAAGCACAATATTATTTTTCTCGAAAACGGCTCCTACGATTTGAATACAAATTCTTCTATGGACTAAAGCTAGGCTCTTAAGCTTTAGCACCTCATATATGGGATATTCGCGCAAAAAGTTTGCCATCTAAAATTTCAGTAATTGGTCAAAAAAGGGCAACTAGGTTCAGAAATTGGTCAGCCATAGGAAATTTTTTATCAATGGTTAAAGTTTTTCAAGGTCACCAACAATTTTTGGGCACCTCATTTATGGGATATTCGCAAAAGAAATGTACCATTCGAAAGGCCACCGATTTGTGATAAAAGGTCAGCTTGTTTCAGTAATTGGTCAGCCATAGGTTTTTTTTTAATGAATTTTTAAAGTTTGTTTCAAGGTCACAGTATAAGACTTTTAGCACCTAATTTCAAATAGGTCAGCTACTTTCAATAATTGGTCAGCCATAGTTTTTTTTTTAATTTTCAAGGTCAAAACTATTTTAAGCACCTCATTTATGGGATATTCGAAAAAAATATACACCATCTGAAAGGTTACCTAGACCTTATAAAAGTTCAAATAATTTCAGTAATTGGTCAGCCATAGTTTTTGCTAAATTGAATTTTTAAAATTTATTTTTTCAAGGTCGCATAAGACTTTTAGCACCTCATTTGTGGGATATTCGCAAAAGAAGTAGGTATACCATTTATGAGGTGCTAAAGGTTAGGAGCCATAGAAATGCAAAAAAAAAATGCAAAAAAAACTGCAAATTACTGCTTCTTTACAGACGTGCTTTCTTGCATATGCGGTAAAAAAATCGCCTTATTACGATTTTTTTTTTCATATTTTATTATTAATTTCTTATTTGATTGAGGCTGGCAAAAAAAGGGGGCGGCAAAAATTTGTCCCGGGCAAAGAGCCACGCTCAGTGTTGATCCTCTACGTGTCGACTTTAATTGTCTACATTTCAACGTAGACAATCGGTCGACAATGTAAGCAATGTGTCGACAATGTGTAGACAATGTCAACAATAATTTGAATGTCACAAACAAAATCATTTTAAAAAGTTTTGCTACAACCGATAGGCACGTGGTTGGATAATTTATAATAAGGGAATTCATGGAAGATAATTTTTTGCTTTGCAGAAAATTATAACGTTCCGCAAAATGTTTACATGAACACCCGTTTTTAAAAATACTTGCGTAAACGTAAGAAATAATCAAATTATACGTCACAAATGATTTATCACAGTTTATCGGGTTTATTTCTGCACTTTGCGCAACAAATACGTGAGATAAAATTATCTGTTTTGTTGAATATTTTTCCCATACAAATGTTGACAATTCATTTCTAACGAGATAAAATTATCTGGTTTACCAGGTCTATCTCGCCAGGTGCCTCGCATGAATAGCCCTATTATTGGGTGGAATTAAAACTGGGAATTGTTTCCTTCTTCCAAGTAATGCTTTTTAAAATCACATACATAGCTTTTTCTGTTATCAAAATGGATTTTGATGACATTTGCATCAAAATTAATATATTGGAAAGTTTGGAACTTATTCCCTTCTACGATTCAAAAGAGCTCTTCGGATGCTGTAGGATTATGAAATACGGTAGAACGGTAGGTCTTGAAGTCAAGTGCATATACAAAAGAAAAATCGAAAAGTTGAGGTCTTCCGTTTGGGGCGTGGTATCCGCCAACTCTCTTAGAATCGTTATTAGTTATGAAGCACTTCCAATTGTTGTAGTAAAATGAAATTCGGTAGAGTGTTATGGATTTGAAGTTCATGTTATAAATAGTATACAAGTAAAAAATTAAAACTGAAGATTTTCCATTCAGGGGGAGTCGCACCAACCCCAGATTTTGGTATCAATTATATGGGTTAGTTACTTTGACGTTGATTGATGACCTTTTGACTTTAGAGGTGTTCGTGTTTATAGTGCATCGAATAAAAACAATGGGGCACATTCAAAGTCACAGATGGTTCAAGACAATTTTGGCTCAATCAATACAGACCGATTTTAATTACAAATTGTGGTTTAATAATAAGATAACCAACTTGGTATATTACTCAAATAGCTTCAAATATTTTGAAATGATAAACTTAAAAAATACAATCAACGTCCGAAAATTCAACTAAGCTATGTTTAACTTAGACACAGCTCTAAAATGACGCCCCTATATCTTTGCAAAAAGGAGTGAAATCGGATAATAAAAAAATAACTTAAAATTATGTGAGACATTAGGCGCGTACCATCAACTGAGCGCTCCGAGCGCTCAAGGATTTTTTAAGTGAGACAAAAAATCTTAACTGAGCACTGAGATTTTTTGCGGAGATTTCTGATCCAAAAAATTCTTGGATTCACTATTCAATTGTTTTTCTCAGTTGAAACAGCTGTTTGTTTGACAACCAAGTTATAATTTTTTGAGGATGTGCAAATAAGGAAATGGTAAATAAATACAAAATAAAGACGGAATGTTGGTGAAAACTTAAAATAATTGAAAAAGCTATAATCGTTTTCATTAATTTCAATAAATTTTTTGCTTTAACAATTAAATATTTAAAGAAAAGTTGAAATCTTATTTCCAAACTTGTATGAGAATAATAACACATGTTTTTTTTTTAAAGAGAGCGGAGAATGTTGTCCCACCAAATAATTCTGCCTCCGTTAATCTGACATTGAGCGCTCAATGAGCGCTCAGTTTGTGGTACACGCCTATTTGTTAGTTAATGATTATATTACTGAAAAAAAATTGAAAGGTTTACTGGAATGTGGAATTTATTCATTTTATTACTTAATTCATAAAAATTTAGAAGATTTTTAAAACTTGACCAGTAAACCATTGAATTGATTGAGTGGATCCTCCAAATTTTAACAAAATTCTCCCATAGGTCAAAGTTTTTCGAACGCTAAGTCTTCTACTTGGCTGATGTATTTCAGTAGTATATAGAATTTGTATTATAAAAAACACTCATACGTTTTTCGATATCTCTAATTAAAATATTTGAAACTAAAACCTTTAAAAACATAGAACTAGGTATGCGTTTAGGTTTAGATCTAATGATTTTTACTACTGTCTTGTTGTTTTGCACATTATTTTGTATTATAGAAGAACTTGGTTCTTTTTTTAACATTTATGTTTTTGGTTTGATAAATGTTGGTAGGAAAAATTATGAATTAAGATGGTTTTACGAATTGTCTACATTGTCGACAAATTTAGGTCGACAATTGTGAATGTCTACATGTAGACAATCATGTAGTCTACATTTATAGTCTACATGGCACAACACTGGCCACGCTACACCACTGCAGTAATATAATTTGCTTATTCTATGTTAAATGCAATTGATATCTGAGAATTATTTGCTAGTAACATTCGACACTTAAAATGCTGGAGACTGATGAAAACCACAAAAAATCAGTAGAATTCATGAAATTTAAGCTTCATTAGATTTGGGTATTATCATTTAGCTTTAAAATGACATCTTTAGATACCTTTGATATATTTTGAAAGTTAAAACAATTTAGAATAAAAGTGACGGTTTAAAAATGTTTGAAGTTGTATACAAGGGAGAGGGGAATGAACCATTCGAAAATTAAATAACGCTTAAGCAGATTCTCACAAAATTTGAGCACAGTCTAAAATAGATAGATATTTAGATAGTTTTTATTCATCAACTAAATTACACTTTACAATATAGCTTCTTTTTAAATAATTTAGGGCATGAAATTCCTGCCGTCGCGTCAGTCCGAGTAAAAATTTAAGTTTTAGTTAAACGTAAAGTCTAAAATAGTCGAGCAACAATTTTTGTTTGTACCTTAAGCCTCTAACAGAATTTTTAATTGCTTAAATGCTCGGGCTCTATAACTCTAAGACTATAATTAATACATTTTAAAATTAAATTAATTTTGTATTTCGTTTCAGTTCGCCATGGATGTAACTGGAGTTCTAATAATAGTTGCTATAGCAAATTACTGGTTGCTGGTTCCCGCGTTTGTCGTTGTGAGTTTGTTGTATCTAGTTCGGTATCTATACGTAAATACCAGCCGAAGTGTTAAAAGAATTGAATCAATTTGTAAGTCAAAATACCTTACTAATTATTTTTTATTGGTATTATTATTATTATTATAAACTAGCTGACCCGGCGAACTTCGTTCTGCCTAGATTTCATTAATGTAGTGAAAATAATAATTTCCAGCATGCACAATACTGTTTCAATTCAAATTCACAATATGCAACGATGGACCACCACCGCGTTTGATATGGTTGTACCCATTTATGAATAGTATCGTTATCAGCACTTTTGATTGCTGTCTATTTATGTTGCTTTACATACTTCCCTGCGTTGAATGGGTCAATTCAATTGTGTTCTCATACGTTGACATCGTACTGTGTTCCAGTTTGTGGAACTGGTGAATTAGTAGCTTACGTCACTCTCTTCCGAAGTTTGCAAATAATTGTAGTTCCAAAACTCATTGATAGAAGAAGAGTGAAATAGCTAACGAAATGGGGTTGAATGCTATTGGAGAATACTGTGTCATTCAGCTTGGAGAGACCATAATGTTGTTAGGCAGAGAGTTGAATCAGGAGATGGTTTAATGATTCTATATAACTGTTGTTGAATGTTGGAAGCGATTCCTGATTTGCGAGAACATTCTTGGGCTTGGTAATTGAGAATATGTTCCCAAAGCTTAAGACAATTTTAGGGTGCTGATCATCATCCGATTTTCTTCAATGGTAATGAGATTGTTTCTCAGTCATTTTCGACTGAAAGAGTGCCGGATGCAGTGAATTCAATTTTAAGAGTTTTTGTTTTGCATCCAGTAGTTAGTTGAATATTAGGAAGGGTTTCGAATATCCATTGATTTCTTCTATTTAGCTAGGTCCAAATCAAGTCATTGCTTGTTTTTAGTATACTGTATGATGGCACGGTACTGTTGTTGAAAAGATTAAAAAGTTACAAAACATTTTTCGTTTTATTTTCGGTGCATACACGTACAAAGCGGTAGGTTTGCTGACACGTGAGCACGTACAATTGACCATGTGAGAAACATGGGAATTCAATATTGATGCCATAAACATCCAGCGATTGCCCTTGCGACTTATTGATTGTCATAACAAAAGCCAGATCCACCAGAAATTGTTGACGCTTCAATACGAATGGCAAATGGTTGGATATGAGCGGAAACCGCGGAATGAGAAAATTTCCGCATTTAAATTTTCCCTTCAAAATCTTGGTTTTAATTACAATTGATTTGATGTTCTTCATAATCAAACGCGTTTCATTAAGAAGTTTCGGTGCATTGAGGTCACAGGGTCGCACAGCTTAATTATACATGAGCCGACCTTCAATTTAAAATGTGTGGCGGCAAGCCCGGAATATCTAAGGAATTCAGAAATTACGTGCGATGGTTGGTGGCTTCGTTTTCATCCATCATGGAGTCGACGGATTTGAATGAACGTAACTTACCGGCGCGCACCGATTCGAGATAATCGCTATTCTTGTTTTTCGCAGCCAAAATCACTCGTACAGTCAGTCAACGTGGTCAATATGATTCTGAACGATCTTCGAAAACGGGAAAATTTCGGTGGAAATTCAATTAGGCCCGCGATTAATTCCAATAAAATCCGGAAATCACCCCATTGCACATGGCCAAAACGTTGCCTCGAGAACTCTGCAGCGAGCTGGTAATTTCGTAAAGCAACTCGGATGTTTGTTTTTGATTGCAATTTTCGCGTATTGCCATACAGCCGATGACTTCAAGCAAGCGTTCAATTCATCTGCTTAAATTGATCCTGGAATGACAGGTAGCTTTTCACAAAAATCACCTGATAGATTAATCATTGCACCACCAAAACGTCGCTTATCACTTCGTAAATCTTTAAACGTACATTTGAGAACATCCAATATACGTTTGTGGGCATTGTGCAATCGTTCCAGCTGACAATTTTACAGTGCTGCAATATTTTCGCTATCACAGAGTTCTTTGAAATTTAGCATGTAGGTTCTTCATCCACTTGCAGGTTTAATAGAAATTTCAATGCAGAAATAGCTATTCCACCGCCTTTCAACAACCTAGCTGCTATTCCAAATACTTTGAATATGATGAAAATTTAAAAAAAAATATTACATTTTATTTTGTCTGACCGCATGCAAAAGCAAGTAAAATTCAATTTAAATAACGATTCGAACAGGACACCTCATATTCCTTCCCTGGACCAACACAAACCCATCAATCTCAAGATCGTGAACATCGAACGATCCTTTCTTGTGCTACGCCCGCCCTAAGAAATGTTCAGGGATTTTACATCAGTATCTTATGTCTTTCCTTTGGCGAATACGAATTCATCAAGCCTAGGTTAGGTTAGGTTAGGTTAAAGTGGCTGTCAGGAAAACGGCTGACACACTTAGACCATAATTAGGTCCGTTGTGATACCACATGATAGGAATGAGGAGATTATCCTCATTACGAAAACCATTCGGAGCTTTTTATGAAGCGAGAGAGACAGTGTATGTCTGTATTAGCTAGATCGCTTGGATCATTGAAAAAGTAGTCCCCAAGAAGGATTCTGCGCCTCTGTGAAAGAGCAGGACATGTGCAGAGGAGGTGAGGAATTGTTTCCTCCTCCTCTTCGTCCATGCAACTTCTACAGAAGTCATTTGAGAAAACGCCAAGTCTTGTGGCATGTTTTCCTATAAGGCAGTGTCCTGTTATGACACCTATTACGGAGCTAATTTGTGATCTGCTAAGTGATAGCAAACTTTTAGAGCGCCTAGGGTCTAGCGATGGCCAGATTTCATCAAGCCTAAAATTGTATCAATCGAACGATCCGTTCTCGAGTTATGCGTGCACACACAGACGACATTTTTCTTTTATACACATATATATATACATAGATATAGATATGGATATAATGAGCCTTTATTTGCCTTTAATTTAAATAACTTAAGTCTAAAAAATAACATTTTTGTTATATGCGAGTACATTATATCACTTATTATTATCGTACAAACAAAAAATATCGAGAAAAAAATGATTGTATGGCATAAGCCTCCCTGTCCTTCGCGTCATTGTACCAATTATGTCTTTGTTGCATTAAATCGTCTACCCATCTTTTCTTTGGTCTTCCATTCGGTGTTCTGCTTTCTGCCGGTGTCCACTTTGTGATAATCTTTGTCCATCTTTGGTCTTGTAGTCTAGAGATATGTCCTTCCCAATTCCTTTTCAGTTGTTTTACTCGTTCCACTTAATCTGTTAGATCAGTTCTACTTCTTATTTCTACAATTCTCGCTCTCTTCCTGCTTCTAAAGTCGTTTTCGGTTGGAGGTTCGGAGTTACTCCTTTTTGACCCCGCTTACTCCAAAATAATTCAATTGGCTGTTCCGAGTAATGTTTTCGGATTATTTTTCTGTTCCGGAATTAATAAAGGAGTAGATCCGGAACACACATATATACATATAAACCCTTTCATTGGACTATTTGTCAAATTAATTTTTGTCGACTAAACGTGCAAAATATACATAAATATCAGACAATTTACGCACACACACACATAAATGTTTCACAAATTAGTCTCGGAACAATAGAAAATAATTCGATTGGAATCAAAAAGGAGTAGTACTGTTCCGAAATCCAATCGAAAACGACATAAGTTTAAGTAATATTTTGTTCCATCTTGGTTTGGTATATTCTCACTTTTTTTTTCAAATAAATTTGACGTCAAAGCTGTTTATTAGGCGTTTTTCTTTTTTAGTTCAGAGCAGAGCCTGAACTCTCAAACAAAAAATTGTGTTTCTTTTTTACCTCTGAACGTTCAGAGCTTCAAATTTGTGTTTATTTTTTCGTTCTGAACGTGGTCTGAGCTTGTTCAGAGCGCGCTCTTTGAGCTCAGAATAAAATAACTGAGAAGACCGAGTTGAATGCTGAACACAAGCATTTGATAGGTGAAGTTGAAAAAAAAAGTGACAGCTAAGTGTTCAGGTGTGTTTCAAAATTAATTCTGAGCGCTCAGAACCAGAACACGCTTTGTTCAGAGGATGTTCAGAGCATGCTCGATGTGCTCGGACTCTGTTCAGAACTCTTTTCTGAGCTAAAAAAAGAAAAACGCCTATTGTCTGGAGTCCATAGCTCATTCTAGGTAAAATTGCAGTCAAGTATGTATATACATATTTTCGTGTATCATCTCTCAAATTCGATTGTAGGATTTGTTTCATGCTCCATAGTTTGTTTCCAACTTTTGGTGATGCGTCTTTAAACTTCTTTTTTCTCTTGATTAATAAATGATTTAATTTGACTGAGATAGATAGTCTTCTACGTAGTCTATTTTATAGTTATCTAGCATTATGGTATTTTCAATATTCTTCGTTTTGACTGACCTTCAACTCAATGAGCATTATTTGTATTTGTCCGGAATTTGAAGATATGAGAACAATGTCGTCAGCAAACCTGAAATTGCTTAAGTACTGTCCCCAAATGTTTACTACCATATCGTCCGTCCCGTTTCAGCTTTTTGAATATTACTTCTAGAACAGCAGAGAATATTGGTGGTAATATTGGATCTCCTTGTCTTACTCCTCTTTTTATTATAAATTCACGTCCTATTTTTTCAGTTTTTATTTTTGCCGTGCTGTCTGTATATATATATGTTTTTCATTTTTTTTTATAAAAGTGGGATGAATCCCCTGCTGTGTCAACGCTGCTAAATTCGATATATAACAAATATGAAGGTTTTTTAAACTCGTTAAATTTGTCGACCAATTAATTTATTGTCTGTAAAGGACCATTCACATGACAGCGACCAACGACCGACGAATGAACAAACAAATGGGAATTAAAAAATTAATAAACCTTAATATATCACAAAATCTTGTCAAAATGGTAGAATTCGAATTAAAATTAATTTAAAAATTATAAAATTTGAATTTTTAATTGCTTAAATATGAGAAATTTGAGAAAATAAATTGGTCGTAACGAATTGCGGCTATTGGCGACGAACAAATTATTTTCTTAAAATTCACTTGTCTTAGTAATTTATATGAAAATTTTAGTATCATAAAATAATCCTCAATTATATTTCTTCCATTTTTTCTAGATTTTGTAAAGAATTTAGGTTTATTAAAGTTTTAAATCCCATTTGTTCATTCATTCGTCGGTCGTTGGTCGCTCTCATGTGTACAGTCTTTAAGTGATCTGTTATTGAAAACCCTTCTCGAAATCCAGCTTGCTCTCTTGGCTGTGCTCTATTTAGTGTTTCCTTAATATTTGAATAAATTATTTTGGAGGAAAGTTTGTAGATCATGGACAAATTACTTATTAGTCTATATAGTTGTTTATATCGTCTTTGTTTCCTTTTTTGGGAATAAGCGTTATTGTGTTCTGTTTCCATTGTTTTGGAATTTGATGTGTCGTTAGCATGTTATTAATTATCGTAGTCAAGATTGTGGAAAGAATTTTTTTCCACATTTAAGAACTTCCGCTACAATGCCGTCATTTCCTGTGTGTCTTTCTTTAGAGTTTAGATCGTCAATTGCTCGTTCAATGTCTTTTTTCGTAAAATTTGCAACTATGTTGGAGTTTAAGTGTTGTTCCATCGCTGTAGCCGTCAGTATATCATTATTTGTTTCCTTATTCGATTTAAATAACTCTTCAAAAAAAAGTGGTTGCAGCTTTATTTATATCTCTCCTGTTAATACAATACTTATTATTATTTTTAATTGATGTTTGTAGCTCATATTACCACTGTTTATATTTTACAGCTCGAAGTCCTATTTACTCACTGACAAATCAAACATTCCAAGGCCTTACAACTATTCGAGCCTTAGAAGCCCAAAAAGACCTTGAAAAGGAATTTCATTCATACCAAAACACAAATACTTCATCTTGGTTCCTCTTCCTTGCTTGCACGCGTGCCTTTGCTTTATGGTCTGATTGCATCTGCTTTGTCTACATTACTGCTGTAGTATATAGTTTCTTGGTGCTAAGTCAAGATTTCGATAGTGGTGACGTTGGGCTTGCCATAATGCAATCGATAAGTATGGTTGGCATGTGCCAGTGGGGAATGCGTCAGACTGCCGAGCTGGAAAATCAAATGACCAGTGTCGAGCGAATACTCGAATACACCGAAACTCCCTCAGAACCACCTTTGGAAACTCCTGAGAAATTCAAACCACCTGCGGACTGGCCTAGCAAGGGCAAGATTGAGTTTAACGACTTTAAATTGCGGTACTCAGCAGATGAACCGACTGTACTGAATGATCTTAATTTTATAATTGAACCGAGAGAGAAAATCGGTATAGTTGGACGAACTGGAGCTGGAAAATCTTCCATCATTCAGTCAGTGTTCCGTTTGGCCTGCAATGAAGGTTCCATCACAATCGATGGTATCAATATCGAAACTCTAGGACTTCATGATTTGCGAAGTAGAATCTCCATAATTCCACAAGATCCCGTTTTGTTCTCGGGAACACTCCGGTATAATTTAGATCCATTCGAAGCAAAGGGTGATGCTGAGATGTGGAAGGCCTTAGAAGATGTTGAGCTGCGCTCATATGTGTCCACACTAATCGGTGGTCTAAATTGTCGTCTGTACGACGGTGGCTCTAACTTTAGCATGGGTCAGAGGCAACTTGTCTGTCTGGCCAGGGCCATTCTTAGAAATAACAAAATTCTTATCTTGGATGAGGCAACAGCTAATGTAGATCCTGAGTAAGTTTTTGTAATTGGCGTAGTTTAAAAAATGTAAATATTGTGTTTGGTTTTCTTGCTTACAGGACGGACAAGTTGATTCAAAGAACAATTCGAACCAAATTTGCCGATTGCACTGTTCTGACTATTGCCCATCGATTACATACAGTCATGGACAGTGATCGGGTTATCGTAATGGATGCTGGCCAAGTAGTGGAGCTAGACCATCCGCATGATCTCCTTCAGATATCGGGAGGGTACCTGCGACAGTTAGTCGATCAAACGGGTAGCACAACTGCGTCTATACTTAAAGAAACTGCTCAGAAGAACTACAAAGACAAATACAGTAAAAAGTTAGAAAGTAAAAGTGAATAAAAATAACTGTGTTCATTAATTTCAGCTTAAAAGAAAAAAAAAATGTTATATTATTAAACGTACTTAGCTGTATTTATCATATTCTCTAGCAGTATTAATCTGTTATAATTGTTTCGAAATTTTTGATTTAATTTTTTTATCGATTATTTTTATTTACAAATTTATTTGAATTAAGTTTAAATTTTTCATTTAATTTATTGTACTTAAGCTGTAACTAAAAGAAGAAAGAACAAAAAAGTCAATATAGCAATATATATTTTTCTACTGCACACTTAAAATATATTTTGTAAAATATATGTATATCTTATAATAATAATTGTTGTAGGTATTTTATATATATTTTTTTTTGTGTTTGAACTTTTTGTCGAAATCTAAATATATTAGATTTAAATTACAAATTTCAAATAGGTTTAAAATAAACACATTTCAAATTAAAAAATTAATTTAGTTGTTGTTTTTAACTTAAGAAAATGATTAAAAAAAAACTTACACATTTCTATCTTGTGACACTCAAACTTTTTTTAAGGATTGGAATTTTGTTACGACGAACATTTGAAGTCGCGAAAATGTTGTGGATTTCTGACCTAAGTGGAAGTAACCCTTAGCAACATTAATACTTCCGGTTTACTTTTTTAATTGTTGGCCCAACGCGGACTAAGTAAAATCATAATGATTAAATTCAACAAAGACCGAAATTCATTTAATATTTTCGGTTCACAGTGTTATTAGATGTAGTACACTGTAAGAAGAATAAAAATGCAAGTCCATCAATAAAAATCAATTAATAGGTATATAAAATTTGGATTTTGACACACTATTACATAGACTGAGTATAGTTCAAAATTTATTTGAGGACTTAGATACTTATAGCCCATCGGGTAATTATTCAAAAAAAAGCCTTTTAGTTTTTTGGTAAAAAGCGTTTGTAAAAGCGCTTTGTCGTCTTTTGGTATGTGCCCGCGCAGGAAAACAATATAGTTTTCAACAAGGCCCTAGAGAGTTTTTCATCGATTCTTTCATGACACTTGTAAGATTTAGCAAAGGCTAGAACAGGGGCCTTGGTGATTATGTACCCTTTTGCCTCGTCAGGCAAACAAAAAAAAAAAGCTGGCTTATGTGGGACTTCTGATCTTCTGATTGGGATTGTTCAGTGAGGTTTTTTGAGATTAGAACAGAACAGAGTAGAACAGAAACGTCAGACAAGGTAGAACAGGCAGCTGTCTGACAGATGTAATTGTCAAAAAAAAATTCGAGTTTGGTAGGATAAGCAAGAAATACTTTTTATTAAAAACAATTAGAAATAGTATTTATGTAACTACACAATTTAATTTATTTAATGTTGTTTTTTAAATATTTATTTGTTTGTTTCCAAAGTAAAAGCACAAGGAGCCATGAAATTTGTTAAAAAATATCAACTTACAAGTGACAGCAGCTGATTTTGACAGTTGTCACAAACCTGTTCTAAGTTGTTCTGCCTAAAAAGTAAGAACAGAAAATCCTGTTCCCCCAGTTCCAAACTGTTCGGAACAGCCTCATTGAACAGTAAATTAGAACAGTTTAGAACAGAAAATTCTCATTGAACAGCAAAAACTTGTACTTTTCTATTCTAAACTGTTCCAAACACTTTTCGGAACAACGTCACTGAACAAAGCTATTGTCAGTCCACTGCGCTACCCCCTGGGCTAACTCGCTATACAAAAATTCAATGTCGAAAGTGCATAAGTTTCATTCTATATTGCATTACAAATACATGCAGAATAGAACCGGATTTTATTTACTTGCTTTTTAGGTAGAACAACTTAGAACGGGTTTTCCCACATTGAACAAACCTCAGATGTCTCACACCCATAGTTTTACTATTTAGTTTATTTATTAAATTTAATCACACCAAAAACATAAATTTAAGAAAGTATAAAGAAAAACCTTTGAGTAAGAAGTCAGCCGAAAAAAGTAGTGAGATCTAAAAGCACGCCAAGTTTTAAGTTTTTTAATGTTATATATAAAATATTTTAAGTAGAGTAAATGGAAGAACCTTAAAATTATCAGAGAAATCTGTTATTTATTGATTACTGACTTAAATTGAATTGGTTTACTAGTCAAGTCTTCATTTCAAAGTTGAGTATTTAAAGGCCTTCTACACTAGCCCACTGTGTATTAATACATGTCGAAAAAGTGGAAACAAATCATGTAGAATAGTGTGGAAACAAAATATGAAAGCCCAGCCTACACAACCCGACATTCTATCCCAAACGATTTGACATGTGTTAATACATGAATAATTTTAGGAATGGTTCTAATTCTATCCCACATTCTATCACACTTTTTTTTAGGTTAAGGTAATGTATTAATACAAGCAAGTGTGGAAGCAAAATATGAAAAGTCATTTCTTTCACACAAATTTGGCAGTCGCGTGGAATTCTTTCCCACTTTCAATTTGACATGTATTAATACACAGTGGGGTAGTGTGGAAGGGCTACTAGGTAATAAAAGAAAACTTTCCAAGTAAACCAACTCCATTTAAGTCAGTAATCATTAAATAACAGATTTCTCTGATAATTTTGAGGTTCTTCCATATTACTCTACTTAAAATATTTGATATTTAAAATAAATAAACTTAGAACTTGGCGTACTTCCAATCTACAAGGGGAAGAGTGATACACGAAATTGTGACAGCTACCATTCGATCAAGCTGATGTCACACACCATGAAGATCGTTCAGCGGGTATTGGATGGCCGCCTACGAAAAATAATACGGCTATCTGACGACCATTGCTGGTTTGCTTGGGGTAAATCAACCAGAGATGCTATTCAGAGTATAAGAATCAGAATGGAAAAATATAGGGATTCCTCGAGAGATTTGTATATTGTATTTGTTGATTTTGAAAAAGCATTCGGCAGACAACCACGAGATCTGATATGGGTTGCACTTAGGCAACGAGGAGTTCCGGAAGTCTACGTGCGGATGGTCATGGACATGTATGAGCAAGTTAAATCAAAGGTAAGATGCCCCGCAGGAATCACCGAAGAGTTCCCAATTAGAGTAGTAGCACCAGGGAAGCGTCTTGAGTCCTTTGCTCTTTATTACTGTCCTTGTATTTCTGCTTGAGAATAAGGTGACGGGCCCCAAAGTGAATCAGTTATTCTTTGCTGACGATGGAGCCATCATAAGTGAAGATCCTGTGTCCTCAAAACGAGCACTTGATGTATGGGTAGATATTCTGGAGGGAAATGGATACCGCATTAGCGCGAAAAAGACCGAATACCTATGCTGTCCATTTTCTGATCCACACAGGCCTATTCCGGACATCTATTTGAATGGAACAGTGTTTCCCAAGTGCGAAAAGTTTAAATATCTTGGATCGAAGGATCTTGTGATGACGACATCGAACATCGCGTAAGCGTAGGGTTGATGAAGTGGTGGGAAAACTCTGCCATCTTCTCCCTAAGCTGAAAGGAAAGCTCTACACCAGCGTTTTTATAAGGTTCACAGTGTTGGACAATGTACAAGAAGTATGAGAGTAAACTGACGGCAGCTGAAATTAAGATGCTTCGCATGACAGCAGGAGTAACTAAGCTTGATCGAATAAGAAGCAAGAGAATCCGAGGAAGCCTACACGTCAAAAATTCCATTTGGAACAAAATACAGCATGACCAACTTAGCTGGTACTGTCATGTACAAAGAAGATGCCATGAGAACCCAGTTCAAAAGGCAATATCAAGAGACGTTCCAACACTTTCGCGGAAAAAAGGCAGGCGCAAAAACCCCTGGATGAAACAAATGCAACGACACCTGCATTAAGTTGGCCTCAGACATGGAACAATCCAAAACCGGGAGGCCTGTCAACCCGGTGAACCCCACAAGTCGAACCTTAGGCGGAGCAGTTGAGTGGAAGAGTTGTGGTCCCCCTCGATATCATGACAATCGCCGGTAAAATGACGAAGAACTTGGGGTACTTCTAGATCTAACAACTTTTTAAGGCTGTTAAATGTCATTTGTTGTTAATATCTTGAGAACTGACATTGTAGATTATTTTTCAGATTAATTTTATTCGACATACATATACTAACGTAATAAAGATTTTTTTTTTGCAATTGATAAAAATTAAAAAACAATCAACGAACATTTTTTTCAACTAACAAAAACTTTTGAAAAATAATTTTTGTCTCAAATATTTTCAGAAGAAATAATGATTTCGAATCCAGTCTATTTGTTTTCCACACATAATGACGTAGTAAACAACTGTTAATTTTTTCAAAAAAAATTAGTAGCCATTTTTTTTAAAGCAAACAAACTGAAAAAACAAAAAATACTAAAAACTCTTAGAAATGTTATCAATACCATCTATATGTTGTATTATTTTGAGATTTTAAAAAACCATCATTTGAAAAGATTAAAATCAAAATGTTGCCAAAAACGACTTTTCCAAAATGAATTAGTTCGAAAAAACTATGTAGTTCATGAGTGATTTGTTTAACAAAAACCAACTAGCTTTAAATTCAAGATTGCTGCCACAGTTGAAGAGATAGGAGGTCGAAAATTTGTATGAGTGTCAAGTTAGCAAACCAACATTCACAAATCGAAAAATGGTTAGTTAGATAATTTGCAGTTAATTTGTTGTTAATTAGTTGTGACAATTTTGAATTTGTCGTTCAATGTGTTCTATGCTTTTTGTATTCACCCTTATTCCGTAAGGCGTTTTTTTTTTAAACGCAAATTGGCGTTTTTGGTGTCGTGTCGTTTTAGAGGCGTTTGATTGTTCGTATTCCGTAACTCAAACGCCAGCATTTCTCTTGCTCTTACATTCCACAATATAATCCACAAAAACAGCTGACATTTGACATTTCAAAGTTATTCAAATTGAAAAAAAAAAATTGCTTGGAATTGTTTTTCTTAGAGTAAAATATTGTTTAAAAATACAGAATACGGAGAAATGTATAGTGTAGCAAGTTATTTTTCTTGGAGCAGCAGTGACGATGAAGAGGAAGAAAATAGAAAGATAAAAATTATTACTGCAGAGGAGATTCATTCGATCCAAAGCATTTACCAGATTTCTTTAAGGTTTTTTATATTCTTTAAAGATTCGTCAATGCTGGTGAATAATTGTTCTTAGACTTGTGTCTGCTTTTCCAACATCTTTTGGAAAACATTTTCCTTTTTGTTTTTTTGTTTTGTTTTCTGTCTCACATTTTCTTCCTCAATTATAACTTTTTTTATTGTTGGCTCTTCCTGGTCATCCAATGTCGGATCTTCAGCACATATCTCGTAGGTAGATCTTATGAAAAGTCGTGGCAGTGGTTGTGGTTGATGATGGATTTGAAGAAAGAGTCGGAGTTGCAATTTTAACCGCTGCTGTGGATGAAGTAACTGCAATGGGCTTCCGGGAAACTCTGTAGAACGAACCACCGATTTTCGGGCGGTTTGCTTTGTACGAGCCATATTTATTTCAAAACTTAACTTCACTTAAAACTTACTTTGCACTTGCTAATTATTGTATAACTAACCCTAAATAAAAGTTCTTAAAATTATAGTTATATACAAAAACAAATGGAAAAATCTTACATTTTGCTATATTTTTGTTACTGTCGTTTATAAATTTCTCGATGACAGAAACTGGTGATTATACAGTCATTTTTGTTATGAAAACGACTTTCGGAATACCAACAAAAATTAATGAACGCGTTCCACAAGAGAGAAACGACAAATTGGCGTTCAACGCCTTACGGAATAAGGGTGATTGCTTTGCTAACTTGACATCAAGTTAGCAAAAAACTCTTTATAGTAAATGATTTATAGGTTAATAATTTGCCATTAATTAGTCGTTAATTAGTTGTTTTTTTTTTGCTGTTTTACTAATTTGATGTCAAGTTAGCAAAGCAACGCCTCAAAAAGGGGTTAAAACTTCGTGTATTGAATAATTTATTGCTTAATAATTTGTCGTTGATTAGTCCTTAATTAGTTGAAATATTTTCAATTTCCTCGTGCTATGGTTTATGTTAATAATATGGATTACTATACTTTGAAGAAGTAGCCCGTAGCGTAATGGTTAGTGCATTCGACTGTCACGCTGGAGGTCTGGGATCGCTTCCCAGCCTCGTCCACCTAAAAACTAAAATGTTTTTTTTCAGGGCTACTGCCTCTTGCGAGGAATTGACAAATCCTCCAAGAGTATCACTTGTCACGAATAAGTGCTTCTCGTCTAGCCGTTCGGATTCGGCATAAAATTGTAGGTGCCTTCCATTCCTGTCGAAAGGCGCACACAGGAATGGTTGCGAGTTGTTAGTCACTAGGCCTGGTTCTTCATGAACCGTTGTGCCACCCGATTTTTTTATTTATACTTTGAAGGAGCAGTTTTTAAATTGCTTTGGTATAGTTATGTTGGAATGATAGGTTATGTTTTTTCAATTAGCAAAACAACAAAAAAAAAATGTTTAATGCCCTTCCTTCTCTGGAATCAAAATACTAAAGCTGTAAGATAAATTTATTGATATTTGTTTTCAACCTTAATTCATAATTTTCTAGATAGCAACAGCAGAATTTACATTAGGTTCCTATATTGGAAGTATTGTTTTTACCAAAGACAAATTAAACACATGCAAAGGATGAATCTATCTGTACTTTTTTGATTGAATCAGTAGCAGATGACCAGATTAATTAAATCAAATATTTTATTGTGCAAACCATAGAGATAGAGCTAATCAATCACATTATATGAACTTTCAAGTAGTGCGAGCTTCAATAGCCCCTTAAAGAAAAATGTATTGGTTCTGCCTTAGTTAATTGTTTTGGGACATACAACAGAGCTACTTGAAATGCACACTTATATTTTTGAATTAATTAAACCTACTGTGTAAAATGACAAAATGTTTATCAATTTTTTGTAGGATAACTTAATTGAAGTGTCTTTACGTAGTGATACAAATATACGAAATAAAACTTGTTATATAAATGATAAGTTTATTTTTGTTTTGCATTTATTTATATTTATTAATAATCCTCCATATTAAATTATAGAATGCTTGACACTTCCTTAACAAAATATATCTAAAGAAATCAATGTTCTGTTGTAAAATTATGCTGCCACGTTAAAAAAAAGCTAAACTTTTATTAATTTATTATTCAACTTAACTTTTTATAAATAAATTCACAGATTTTAGCCAACAATACCATCAGATTTCACCTTCAATCACTTTTTTATCAAAGATAATTATGCGTAATTAAATTACAACTTAATAGTAGCACATATTGAGATAACTTACATTCGATTAGATATCACACATGATTACTTAGGTCTTGAGTTTAGTTAAGGTAAAAGCCTGATGTATTATCTATTTTATCTATTGACTAGATCCGTGATATAAAAGTATCTTGAAGGGCTATTAAAACTTCAGTTGAACACCTAAAATGCTTAATTAGACAGACAGCCGATTTTCGTCAAAGTTCAGTGGAAATCCCTATTTTTAACATAATAAATTCTTCATCGAAGTCTTAACTTGCCACTATTTTTTTTTTGTGTTAGAAAAAATGTTAACTTTTGATCTAGATATCCAATGTGAAATAAAACAAAATAAATAAACTTAAATAAAATGGTCACTATGCAATCAGGGTGATTCTATCGATTTGAAATTAAATTTTCACATGTTCGGTCAGTGTCATTCGATGTGTTGGCTACTATGTACCTTAAGACGTAGAGGATAAGAAAACAAGAATAAAAATCAAAATCAGAAGTGATTGAAGATAATAAACAGTGGATATACATAATGAATCGTTCAAAAAGAAATATTAAGAGGCGACCTAATCCCATTTTGGAAGCTAATATATTTTCGAAATGGAGTTTTTGGTAAGTCTATAACAAAAAAGTACCTACCTGAATTAATGGAGATACCGACTTAAGTGAGTAAAAATAAAACACTTTCAGAAATTGAAATAAATTTTTTTTTGTTTTAATTTTTAAACTCTTCTGCAGTGTTTTAAGACAAATCAAAATAAAAAAATCTTTTGTTACAATACTAGATATGTAGTTTTTGATTTTAAGTTTAAAAAAAATATCGATTTCTAAATGAGTTCTTTTGAGACATTTTCGTTTGAATTTACATTATTGCCTTAAAAGAAGCCAAGTAAAATTGAAGTTATGTTGCAGGACAAACATAAGGTAAAAATATAAAATGCTTACTAAAATAGCATTCAAAACTATTATGTATTATATTGTTGTTGGTAAAATGAAAGCTACTGCAAAAAGTCATATGTTATAAATTTCTTGTTTTGTGATTTGTAATCAATGTTAGCAGTTCTAAGGTCCTGAAAGCCGACGTTTGTCATACTGCACCTTCAGCACACATACTAGAGATCTGTGGCCTGGGCAAGTTTTCTCGGGCACCTTTGAATTTTTTGTTCGCTACATATTAACAGAGAAGAGAAATTAAACAAAATGGTACACTACGGCGTATACGTATTTTTTTTTTTCATTTTAGTTTTTATTAATTTTCAAATCTAACTTCAAGTTATCAACAAAATTGTTAGGATTATTATTGACTTTGAAGCTGTGGAGGAAACTGCTGAATATTAATATAAAAATGATAAATAGTGAATATAAAAATCTATGGCACCAACGAAATTTTCGAAATTTGGATAAGATATTCTTTTCTTTAGGATAATCAAACATACAAAATGGGCAAGACTGGATCGCACAAATTTGCTCTCGTAGCTAACAACTTTAACGTAGCTAGAAATTGATGATGTACAAGTACATAGCTATTGGTTCCAAAATATTATGATAACATTTAATAAAAACATTAAATAAATCACTATAAATTTATTATTTTAATGGGAATCAAAATCAAGTATGCCATTTTTTCATAAATTCACATTTATCAAACAAACACATATGAATTTATGAAAAACAAAAAATAAAAAATCGTTGGAGCGGTTTTCTAAAAAAATAATTTTTTATATATAAAATTTTTCGCTAATTTTCGAAAATAAAATCTAGTATGCCAACATTTAGTATTAAATAAAATACACTTTAACAAAAAAAAAAAAAAAAAAAATCATTAGCCCGTTTTCAAGATGCTGAATTTTCAAAAAAAAAATGTCAATATTTTTTTAAAAATTCATTTTTTTTTTTTGAAAATTTGTATATGCCAAATTATTTGAATTGTGAAAGAGCTCTTGTATACAAATTTCAGTTGAAATCGGAGCTGACGTCATTGAGAAATTTGAAAACAAAAAATCGGTTTTACGACAGGTACCGTTATTAACCATTATTTGTAAAATTTGTTTTCATCAAAATATTGACCATATAACCTTATAAAGTAAACGCACATCTTTTTATCAAAATTCTTGGAGCCGTTTTCGAGAAATATAGTTACAGTCAAGCTCCTTTATAAAAAACATTCAAGGAAACAGAAAATTTCGTCGTTATAAAGAAGTTTTATATAAAATTCGTTATAGAGAAAATTATATTTTTAAACTTAGCAAGTGTTTATTTTTGTCTTAAAAGAAAATTTGTTCAAGAAAGAACTGAATGAAAAAAAAAAACAAAAACAATTTCATTGGCTATACTGTTTTGTTTTATTATTTAAATCATCCAATCATCATCCTTGCTTCAAAAAAATATCAATTACAGTTCTCTTCTGCAAACATTAAAATTTGCAATAAACAATACCAAATTCCTATGCAACATCTTTTCTACTTTTTTCCTTTTTTTACTTTTTCAACAATGGACATTGGACAATTTCTGTGAAAGTAAAATAGCCTTGCTCTTCGACAGTTTTTTATAAACGTATCATACGAACTTAAAATGCAAACTTAAACCCCTGTTGATATGTGTAACATTTCTGCCACACATGTACACTTTTTCATTAAGAATATTCTTGCCAGAATAGGGAGTTCCCCTTTAAAATTCAATTCAATTCAACTTTATTAAGACATTTTAAAATCAGTTCAATTGTTTTATCAGTGCGGTTCACTTGTTTAGACGCACCAATTTTTTCTTTTTTAAGTTTATTTTTTTCATTCGTATATGTATAAATTATTACACCATTGCATTTATGAGAAAGATTATTTAGTTCTCAATGAAAAAATCACAAATGCATGCTTGGTGGGTACAGTTAACGGTTTTTTTCTCTTTTTCTTCTCGGTCATGTAAAAACAACAGAATTTTGTTGGTTCACATGATTAGACTCATAGGTGAATTTAGTTAGTTATTAATAATCTGTTGCGTGGACTTGGAACTAATTTTAAACCTTTAGCTGTGAAAAGTGTTTGTCTTTTATTTTAAGCCAAAACTGGGGAAAAAACAGTTAGAAATGGAAGAAAGAGGAACAATGGACGCCTACCATTCCATTTTTTTGCCCAATTTTTTGCTTAAAATTAAAGACAAACACTTCTCACAGCTTAAGGTTTAAAATTAGTTCAAGATCGCGCAACAGATAATAACTAACTAACTAATTTCACCTATGCGTCTAATCACGTGAACCAACAAAATTCTGTTGTTTTTATATGCCTGTGAAGAAAAAGAGAAAAAAAACCGTTAACTGTCTCTCACCACGCATGTATTTGTGATTTTTTTCATTGAGAACAAAATAATCTTTCTCATAAATGCAATGTTGTTATAATTAATACATATACGAATGTAAAAAATAAACTTTAAAAAATAAAAAATTGGTGCGTCTAAACAAGTGAACCGCACTGTACATCTAAATAAAGCAGCCGACTTTTAAAAGTATGTCTGGCTGACTTTATATTAAAAGCAAATTTTAAGTTATAAATTTGAAATAATGTTAATATTTTAAATTGGAAATAAATCTCGTTTTTTTCGGCGTACGCTTGCTACCGACATACGTGAAAAGTTTTTTAAGATGATACGTTCGCATTCCAGGTGTTATAGTTGGTATTGGAATCAGGTAAACAATTTATACACTTCTGCCGCTTAACAAACAATATATATTTTTGAACGGCTTGTGACGCTCAACCGTGTCGACCATTTTCAAAAAAAAATAAAAATACAAATTCTGGTGTTAACTAACTCTGGTTTAACTCACTACTGAAAATTTGGGCGACTGGTCCTTAATGTAAATACATTACCCTTCTGAGGTGCCAGAGCCATATCCGATATCACCCTGACTACATTGCCACTCTATTATTTGTTTGTTCTTCCTTATTCCTTTTGTGTAATTTTTCATTGTTTTATTTTTAGGTGGATGCATAAAATTTTTAGGAAAGGCCACCGTGATAAACTAGAACACGAAGATCTCTATGAGCACAAACCCAGCTTAGATAGTACAATCACCACAAACGGCCTCATCAGATATTGGGAAGAAGAAATGAAACAGAAAAAACCAAGCTTGTTACACATGATATTTCGAGCATATGGTTGGTCTTTTGTACCCCTATGTGTTCTGTATTCTATTTTAGAAATCTCAACAAGGTACCTGTCTAACTGACCTATGAAGCCTTAATAAAGTACGTTTAATACAAGTTCCTTTATATTTTACAGTTCATTACAACCTCTATGCCTTGGTGGTTTACTATCGCATTTCTCCGAAACCAAACCGGATGTTTCTACAAAACAAGCCTACCTCTATGCCACTGGCATTGTTTTATGTTCCTTAATTAACACACTCGCATTCCACCCCTTTATGTTTTATATATTCGAGGTAGGAGTTAAGATACGACTAGCCTGTTCAGGGTTGGTATACAGAAAGTGCCTTCGGTCCTCGATCACAGCATATAACGATGGACTTAGCAGTCAGGCAATTATTCTTCTTTCGAATGATCTCAGTCAACTTGACCTGGGATTCTATTTCTTCCATGATCTCTGGAAGGGCCCCATCGAAGCAGTCATATTCGGATACCTCATGTACAAGGAGATTGGTTGGGCGGCTCTGGTAGGAATTGGCTTTCTGGCACTTTTTATACCGCTGCAAATTTGGTCAGCCAAAGCAGCTGCCCACTACAGAAGTGAAACTGCAAAGAACGCTGATATTCGGGTTAAGTTCATGAATGAGATCGTTCATGCGATTCAAGTGATCAAGATGTATGCTTGGGAGAAATCATTCGCTAGACTTGTTGGTGCCGTTCGAAAGACTGAGTTAAAAGCCATTAGGGGTTCCATGCTGATAAATGCAGCTCTCCAATGCACGACAATGGTGTCCAATTGTGCTCTATTCTTGTGCCTAGTGACATATGTCTTCACTGGATGTGTAATAACTGCCAAGAAGGTCTTTATTGTGTCATCTTTTTTTGAAGCTCTAGACGACTCGCTCCTGCATTACTGGCCGCTGGCAATGACAACTTGGGCTGAAATTTTTGTCATCTCCAGAAGAACTGTTGATTTTCTTTTGCAGAGCGAAGATCCAGGTGATGGAGGCATCGAAAACTTTGCCTATGAAGCGGAACATGATTTTGAAGTAACAAGTTTCTTTGGAAGAATTCACAATCCTGTTGCATTGCGAAAAGGACTCTTAGTTCATAATCTGCATGCCAGTTGGGATAAAGGAGACAATCCTCATGAACATCTCAGTGGGTGTAGTTTTCAAATTCAGGAAAATGATTTCTTGGGAATAATTGGAAGTATCGGCTCGGGAAAGTCAAGCTTACTCAATGCTATTTTAGGTGAGCTAGATGTCACCGCAGGAAATATAGAAGTCAATGGTATTCTCAGTTATTCACCCCAAGAACCATGGATCTTCGAGGGAAGTATACGAGACAATATAATTTTCATTGAAAAATTCAACGGAGAACGCTATAGAGAGGTTGTAAAGGCCTGTTCTCTGCAGAAAGACATTGATGCATTTCCATTTGGGGATTCGACTATTATCGGCGAGCGAGGTGTTAGTCTAAGTGGTGGCCAGAAAGCCAGAATAAGTCTAGCTAGAGCGATATACAAGAAAGCAGATATATACTTGCTGGATGATCCACTTTCTGCTGTAGATTCATATGTTGGAAAGCATATTCTCGAAAAATGTATAATGAAGTTTTTGGATTCGAAAATTCGTATTTTAGTAACACATCATGCGAGGCACTTGAAGAACACAAGCCATTTGATAATAATGGAAAATGGAAGCATTCAGCGCCAAGGTGATTATCAAGCACTGAAAACACAGATTTACCAAGTTGTTGCCCAACATTTAGAAGTGGAAGATAACAGTCTTCAACGCAATGAAAGTGTATTGGAGAAAACAAGGCCGGCTAAAGTGGAACTTCTTGATAAAGGCGCTGATAGAAAGGAACAAAAGGCACAGGGATCGGTGAAAGTATCGACTTATTTAGAGTATTTCAGATGTCTGGGAAACTCTACACTTATAACATTTGTGTTGTTGTTATTTATTGCTACGAGGTGTCTTCTATCTGGTTTGGATATTTTCGTATCAGAATGGTAAGAAACTATTTTTTAAACAAGAATGTCAGTTAAAATTGAAATATCAATTTATGTATGTTATTTTAGGGCAACATGGGAAGAGCAATTGCCATTGAAAAATGATCCGGATTCATCTGGAAATGATGATGCTAAAGATTATTTACCTTTTGATAGAGAACGTAAACGCAGAGTTATGATTTATTCCACATTGATTGTTTTCACTTTGATTTTCTACGTGTTCCGCACTTATGGATTCTTTCGAGTGTGTCTTAAAATCTCATATAAACTACATGAGAGACTTTTTAATGGCATTATAAGGACTTCGATGTATTTTTTTAATACGAATTCATCTGGGAGGATAATAAATCGTTTTGCTAATGATATGAATATTGTTGATATTCAAATGCCTATGACATTGTTGGAAGTTTTATCGGTAAATATTTTCATTATTTTAGAGTTAATATTTCAGGCCAATTTGTTTATTTATAAATATTTACGTTCAGCATAAGCACTTAGGTTACATTTTATGCAAGGACAGATGTATCAATCAAGTTGAACTTTCGTATCAGCATCCTTTCATACTTTCTTTAATCAAGCCTTTAAGAGTAATCCACTGACTACCAACCAAACCTCTATATTTCCACATCGATAATAAAAAAAAAAATACAGTAAATAGGACGACTCGTACGTACAATACAAACAACCCAACTGGGAATCAACATTTTCTGCAAAAATCTGATTGAAATAGAATAAAAAAAACTATCTATGCCAAAGAATAAAATGTACAACGTTGTAAATGGTGTTCAGATTTTTTCAGGTTTTTCTCCTTTTTTATTCGAAAGGCCATTTCATGTTCCAAGAGTAGACACGTACATTCAAGAGGACACAGGTGTCCACAAGCTTTTTTCAAAGCGATCCTCTGTCTATATTAACTCCTACTCTCAATTCGCCGTGGTGAACATCGGGTGCCTAGTACCTTAAATGAAGATGGGGTTCCAATCCCTGTGGACGGTTTATGGCGGCGGCGGTGGAGAGGAGTGCTCCCACTAAGGCACTTCTCTTTTATCCAGGTGGCAGCGAAGGAATTCCCTAGATGGAATCAATGGTGGCGTCTACTGTTCCAGTTAGGTTGAACTACTTAGTGAACACCTTATATGGGCTTCTACAACAATACCTATACCCTTGGAGTTATACTAAGGGCCTGGCCCTGCAGGTCGGGGGTTGTGCGTCGGGGTAACTTCCCTACCACGGAAAAACTAACTGATTTCGAAACAACTACAAGCCTCGCGTATGGATGATTTCAAAGTTGAAGACCATAGCAACCGAAACAAGGACAACGAATTTCGAACGTCCTGTCCTAAGAGCACGAACAATTAGTGGAGAACCTGGACAGGCTAAAGGCTGACGTAACAGCCATCCAGGAAGTGCGATGGGATGGAGAGGGCATACGGAGACTGCAATCGTGTAACATCTACTACGGCGGGTGCTTCAAGAAGCAGGGTCAGCGGCTTTTTGGTTGTGGTTTTGTGATAAAGGGTAGTAGCCCGTAGCGTAATGGTTAGTGTGTTGGACTGTCACGCTGGAGGTCTGGGTTCACTTCCCAGCCTCGTCCACCTAAAAAAACCAAAAAGTTTTTTTTTCAGGGCTACTTCCTCTTGCGAGGAATTGACAAATACTCCAAGACTATCACACGTCATGAATAAGTGCTTCTCGTCTAGCCGTTCGGAATCGGCATAAAATTGTAGGGCCCTTACATTCCTGTCGACACGGGCACATAAGAATGGTTGCGAGTTGTTAGTCACTAGGCCCTGGTTCTTCACGTTGCGCCACCCAATTTATTTATTTTATTTGTGATAAGGAGAAGACTTAGGCAAGAAGTCGTGAGCTTCCGAAGTGTAAGCGAGTGCCTAGACACATTCCGCATCAAAGGCAAATTCAAGAACATTATAGGCTGAGCTATCAGAATCGCCGCCTCTGATGTGCTGGGTTTCTCTAGGCGACCACAACGAAACCCCTGGTTCGATGAAGAGTGCCGTCTGCCGCATGCGGCTAAGAACGAGACCTACGAGGCAATGCTGCAGAATCGAAGAAGAGCTGATGAGAGAGTAGCCCGTGAGCTCAATGGGCTGAAAAACAAATAAAAGGAACGCCGACTACTTAGGAGGAAAAAGAGAAAGCACAAGAAGCAGTTGGTCGAATATATTGAGGGTTGTAGCGGCAGGAGTGATACTCAAAAATTCTACCCAAGGATACAAAGCTAGAACGGAAGCCTGCCGAGATGAGAGTGGGAAGATGGTAGTAGATACACAGTCCGTGCCGAGGATCTGGAAAGAACACTTCTCTAGACTGCTTAACGGCGAAGACAGCCAAGATACCGCTAGGAGGCAGCGCACTCCATTCAACTTGGACGATGACGGCCAACAGTTCTGTCCAGTCGATCTAACCGAAGTGCGGCTGGCGATATCCAAACTTAAGTCGTACAAGGCTGCTGGTGCTGATGAAATGGCATACAATGGAGCATACACCAACTCATCTGCAAAATTTGGTCCGATGAAAGTATGCCCGATGAATGGAACCTCGGTATAGTGTGCCCAATCCACAAATAGGGAGATGCTCTGAAATGCTCCAACTACAGAGGAATTAGTCTCCTAAACGTCGCTTATAAAATCTTGTCGGCTTTCCGATGTGACCACCTAAAACCTTTTGTCAACGATCTGATCGGCCCCTATCAGTGTGGTTTTAGGCCAGGCAAGTCAATCGTCGATCAAATGTTCAAACTCCAACAGATTTAAAAAAAAATCCGGGAATTTCAGATCGATACACACCATACTTCCTTATCGTTATAAAGTTGCGTGTGATTAGGGCTGGCCACGAGACGAGACTCGGCGAGACTTTTGTAATTCTCGTCTCGGTCTCCTTAAAATCAAAAATTTTCAGTCTCGTCTCGGTCTCGTGTCGGCCTCGTTTAATTTAGTCTCGTCCCGGTCTCGTGTCTCCGAAAAAATACGATTTGGGGACAACTTGGTGATTATTGTTTAAATATGTGAGAAGAAAATAAATATTTAACTGAAATCGGATTTTTTCATTTCGCTGTAAATTTCGGTCCAAATATACAGTCTCGTCTCGGTTGCTTAAAAGTCAGTCTCGAGACTTTCCTCGTCTCGTGGCCAGCCCTGCGTGTGATAAGGTGATGAACTATACAGCACCATGTCATGTCTCGGCATCCCTGTTTAACTCGCCCGCTTGTGCAGGATGACGATGGAGAGATCTCGCTGCTCCTATAATATCGGTAGGAACACCCCCGAACCCTTTGATTTCGAGAAAGGATTGAAGCGTTGTCATACAACTTATTTAAGATCGTTCTTGAAACAATTGTACGCAACGCACAAGTCAACACCAGCGGTATAATTTATCAAAAGTCCGTTCAATTGCTTGCGTATGCAGATGACATAGACACTGTCGGTAGAACGAAGCTTGTAGTAGGCGCATTTGCGAGCATTGAATCGGAGGCGGCTAAAATGGGATTGGCGGTTAATGAGGACAAGACGAAGTATATGCTGTCAACGAGAAAGGAATCTTGGGCAAAATATCACGATGGACAGATAAAACTTCGAAATTATCAAGGACTTTGTCTACCTAGGCTCCACTATAACCTCGCAAAATGGCATCAGTGCAGAGATCAAACGAAGAATTACTCTTGCCAACCGCTGTTTCTTCGGTCTAAGAGGGCATTAAAGTAGTAAGGCCCTCTCTCAAAGAACCAATGGGACTTTATACAAGACCCTAATCATTCCGGTCCTGCTCTATGGTGCAGGTGAAAGTCTGCTAGGGTGCTTCGAAAGGAAGATTCTTTGGGTGATTTTCGGTCCGGTATGTATCGAAGGAGTGTGGAGGAGAAGATTCAACGACGAGTTGAATGGGCTATACAGCGACGTAAAAAGCTGAGAATACAGCGGATCAGATGGTTGGGGCACGTGGAGCGTATGGGCAGCAACGCACCTGCCTGACGAGTCTTCGAATCCAACCCCGATGGTGTACGCAGCAAAGGAATAACCCATACAAATTGGCACGCATAAATGGAGAACAACCTCAACCAACTTGGTGTGCGTAACTGGAAGAGGTTAGCTAGAGATAGAGCTGGCTGGAAGGGCTTGTTGGTTGAGGCCATGGTTTGTCCTGGGCTGTGAGTGCCATCTTATTTTAAGTAAGTAAGTTATTGCGGTTAAACTGGCACGAACTTTTTATTTGCCGCGGGCACCGGTTTGGGAAATGAGTTCTGATGTTGTGGATTGGGAATTTACGCTTGACAATTTGCACAAGATATGTTGTTGGTCTCAAAATTTAAAAAAACTTGTAGTAAAGTCTTTGACTCGCTCGTGTAGAGCCAGTTTACGAAAGAAGAATAAAAAGTATGAGTAACGCTAAAATAAGCGTGCAATCAGTGTTATATTGAAATGTCCTAAGGTTCTACGGACATTTTTAATTCAAAATTATTATTATTATATATTTATTACATATATCGATATATGGGTTGTTTTCTACCTTTTCCTAAACTATACCTTCTTAATTAATTGATTTCAGTTCTTTACGTATGCAATCTCTGTGGTGCTGGTGGTGGCCTTTGCAAATTATTGGCTCTTTATTCCAGCTCTGGTCTTATATTGTCTTCTGTATTTTGGTCGAAATTTTTACATTGGAGCAAGCAGAAGTCTTAAACGAATGGAAAGCATGTGTAAGTTATTTCACCTTTCAACCAATCACATCAATTCAACTTAAAATATTATTATTCAATTTCAAAAGCCCGCAGTCCGGTCTATTCACACACAAATCAAACCTTTCACGGACTTACCACAATTCGTGCAATGAATGCCACAAAAATAGTTGAGGCTGAATTTCATAGTTTCCAAAACGTCAATACCTCAGCTTTATATCTTTACACAGCTGCTAATCGAGCTTTCGCCTTTTGGACGGATATAATTTGCGTGCTTTACACCTTTACAGTGACCTTTAGTTTTTTGGTCTTGAATGGAAGTTTTAACAGTGGAGACGTAGGCTTAGCGATAACGCAATCGATGTCGTTGGTGGCTGTGTGCCAATGGGGTATGCGGCAAACTGCTGAATTGGAGAACCAAATGACAAGTGTTGAGAGAATCATCGAATATGCTGACCTGCCTTCGGAGCCACCTTTGGAATCAGACCCGATGCATAAACCAGACGATGCATGGCCTCAACATGGTCGAATAAATTTCATCGATGCAAGGCTGAAGTACGCAGAAAAGGCAGATTACATTCTCAAGGGATTGACATTCACAATCAATCCTCGAGAAAAGATAGGAATTGTGGGGCGAACAGGAGCTGGAAAGACTTCCATTATTCAGGCCATGTTTCGGCTAGCAAACACAGAAGGCATAATTGAAATTGATGGTCATGATGTTTGTCAGTTAGGGTTGCATGATCTTAGAAGCAGAATCTCAATTATTCCCCAAGATCCAGTCTTATTTTCTGGAACGATTCGCTACAATCTGGATCCGTTTGATCAGAAAACCGAAGACGATATGTGGCGTGCTCTGGCCGAGGTGGAAATGAAGAATTACGTATCTTCTCTGGAGGGTGGTTTGAGTTTTGTGGTTCATGATGGTGGTTCAAACTTCAGCATGGGCCAGAGGCAGCTTATTTGCTTGGCAAGGGCAATTTTGAGACACAACAAAATTCTAATTCTGGACGAGGCTACTGCCAATGTCGACCCAAAGTAAGTTGAAAATGGGTGCTCCTATAAAAAAAAACTGTATTTTTTTGGTTTCTAGAACGGATATACAAATCCAAAATGCAATTAGGACTAAATTTGTTGACTGCACAGTTCTGACAATCGCTCATCGTTTACATACAGTTATGGCAAGTGATCGTGTGTTGGTAATGGATTCTGGAAAAGCTGTTGAAATGGGACACGCTCATGAGCTGCTTAAAGATAGCAATAGTCATTTTTACAATTTAGTTGAGCAAACGGGTTTTGCAACATCGAATTTCTTGAAGAACTATGCAAAAGAAAGTTATAATAATATGCCCGCCGAAAAACACTCCTGTAATCAGTTTTGAATGAAAAATTCAATAATATGCTATGTATGATTAGTTCCTAGAGACAAATATTTTTGTAAGTTAAAGGTATAAGAAAGATATGTTAATTTGTTTAAAAGTGCAGTTGTTTCTTGTTTATTGGCACACGTTATATTCGACTCGACTATTTTTCCCTTGTTCCTTAGGTTTATAAAACTTTATTAAAGGTCTACTTTATATGAGAACACGAAAGCTGTCATAGTGGATCAGTTGTAAGTACAGAAGATGTGGTCCTTAGAATATGTTTATTTATTAGTTATGAAGACGTATGTACTTAAACTAAAGAATTTCTCTAAACATTAAACACTGGTTAGGTTAGGTTAGAAGGGGTGATGAAGCAGCAAGCCGAAACATCTCACTCGGATCTCAGTGGATCCATTGTGCTCCCCGGGAGCTGACTTGGGTAGGAGAAAGGATGGGCGAGGAGAGGATGGTGGGTAACAGGGAGGGGTTATGGTAGGAGGAGCCTCCCTGAACCTCCCTGCTCAAGTGGGTTCCCAAAAAGTTGTGACCCGTGAGTGTACCAACTAAAAGGGATAATTGGTGCCTGCTTAGCTTAAGTAAATAGTCTGTTTTGTTCCTAGAGAGTAACGGCCACAGAGTCCTTGAAACCCGACAGGTATTAAGTGTTGACCACAGGTCGTTTGCAGCTTTTAAGAAAATGTGGTGAATTCTACATTTTTCTTGTTCTAGAGGCATTAGTACCCAGGGTATGACTTGGCTCGGTTCAAGTGTTGCCCCGTTTTTGGCCAGTTCATCTGCCCTTTCATTACCAAAAATATCACGATGTCCTGGGACCCAACGAAGGGTAACTGTATTTGCTACGCCCAACAATTTTAGTTCGCTGCGACGGCAATCAATCAGTTTGGATTTTGTAACAATTGATGATATGGCTTTGATTGCGGCCTGGCTATCTATAAAGAAATCAATGTTCTTTCCCGTCAATTCAAGCGTGGAGAGATGCTCTGCAGCTTCACAAGCTGCAAGGACCTCTGCTTGAAAGACGCTACAGTAGTTCGGTAGTTTTATCGACTTTTTTATGGGTGGGTTTTCTGGAAAGATGCCAGACCCCACCCCCTCGTCCGATTTGGACATGATCTTCGTTAGTGACCCGGTTTTCCTTCCAGAGTTCTCTAGATGGAAAGTCTGCAAGTACAACTGGGTTGAAATCAATATGCAGTAAGATGTAGTCAGTTTAAATATTAATATCAGTGATGTTAATTATCGTCTTAGGACCATGATGGCCTTTTTTCCAATATTTGCACTGTTTTAAACGGAGAGCGCTATTGGCCGCCAGCTCATTTGTAAAAAGATCAAGTGGGGCAAGCGAAAGGAAAGTTTCTAGGGGTGCGGTTGGTGTAATTCTCATGTCACTTGTTGTACCTATACACACTGGTCTTTGTATTTTTGTCATGTTCTTGATATTGGTGGCTTTGTCAAGTGCTGGCCACCAGTATGATGGCTGTATACATCCAGTGTATGGTTTTAGGGCTAGGCCCCCATCTCCTACCAAAAATTCTACTGCGAAATGCTATCGTCGCCTTTTTCTCACGTTCTTTAACATTTTCTTTCCAGTTTAGTTTAAGATCAATTATCAGTCCAAGGTTTTTTGATGTGCCTATAATATGGAGCGGTGTCCCATTCATAGTAGGAGGGTTAAAAGTTGGAATATTATGTTTTCTCGTAAACAAAACTAGTTCAGTTTTAAGTGGGTTGACATATTGACATTAAGTCTACAGCTATTGGCCCAATTACTGAATCAAGGGAGGTTTGCAAGAGACCACGAAGTGTGGAAACGAATTTTCCAGAGGTCATTATCACGATGTCGTCTGCATATGCCACGACTTTGACTCCACTTTGGTTTAGATCGATAAAACCTGATTAACAACCAGGAGCCAAAGTAGCGGTGACAATACCCCCCCCCCCTCTGGTGTTCCCTACATGTTCTGACTTTTAGCTTGCTGTCACCAAATTCCGCATTTACAAGCCTAGTTTGAATCATAGAATCGATCCAGTTTGACAACAATGGATCAATACCGTAGAGTCTAGGGTTTGCCGCATTGATTTACTTTCGACATTATTGAACGCGACTTCTACAGATGTCTAGGAAAGCTCCTAGCAGGTGCGTAGCTACCGCGTAATTAAAAAAAAAAAAAATACATTCGAAAAAAATTAATAAATACAAAAATCTCTTTTCTTGGCAGGTATTTTTAGCATTGTACTAACTTTATTTAGTTTCAAAAAAAAAGATGAACGTGATGAAAGTAAAAATACATATAACTAACATTTAAGAGAGCTACGAATTCATTGTATTGGTCTCGTTTTTTTCTTCTTTATTCGAAATCATTAACCCTGTGCCCAGAGCCTTACGGCATAAAGACAGATTTACAAAAAGCAAGTATTTTACTAAGTAATTTAAAATAGACTTCGAGAATTAAGAAATCAAAAAATCGTTCTTAAGTTTGCTTATCGAGTCCAGACATTTAGGAAAAGAGTGGGGAGTAACAACTGTTTTTAAAAATAAAAGAAGGAAAATAACGGAACGCTTTTTTTGACGAATTATCAGAAGATGAGAGAATATCAGACCCGGAATCTTAATTCAAAGTCAATGTTTACTTTTGCTGCTTAGGTATATTGATTTCTCAAACTGAACAATGATTTCAGAGCCTCTATGGTCTAAGTAATTTATTTGAAGTTTTACAACCAGAAAAACTTTTATCCTTTTCAAATGAAAAAGTTAAAAAGGAAGCAGGAAAACTGGTTGAAATACAATGAGGAACTAACTGTCAGTTGATCTTTTTGATGATTAAAAAATTTGCGGAAAAAAAGGCAAGACAAATTTTTGTTTGTGTTTATTTTTTACTATCAGTTAAAGTTTTATAGCATTTTTGTATTTACCTATTAAAAGACCATGTATGCACCATTAAATATACTGGATTTGTGATTGTGAGTGTTTTTGTTTGTTTTGTAAAAATTGTCTTTTGTTTGATTTGTAATTTTGGAGAAGGCACCCCTACTAATCCTTGATACGGGGCCCCTCGAGGGCTAGCTACGCCACTGGCTCCTAGAGTGAATTCTTTATAATAAATTGATCTTTCAATTGTGCCGACCACCTCATGAAGAGCTGTCTCAACAGATTTGCCCTTCATATACGAATGCGTGGCCTGTGAGAGAACATCATCACTAAGTTTAAGGCAAATATGAGTCTCTATTAGTCTTTCTAATTTCTTGAGAAGAAATGAAGATAATCTAATTGGTCTAAAGTCCTTCGGTTCAGTGTGCCTGGGCTTGCCCTGGTACTCGAATCAAAATTGAAGAGTGATTATTAAGAGTGATGCTTTTGAAGTTTTAGAAGAATTCATCAATTACTCTCCACCTTGAATCTTTGTGCGGCAAACAAATTTAATACACTCTTTCTTAAATATAAAGTGTTTGTGTTAAAAATTATTAAGGCACCCTCAGTTTTTCAAAAACATCCAAATCCAAGCAATTGGTTTGAGGGCCGATTTGTGCAGACGAGTTCTGGAAACTTATAACTTTGGACACCTGATGATAGCGCATGATCCTCAAAAATATGTCAAAATGTTAAAAATCTTGTGCTCTTCAATTTTTGTTGTAAGAAAAATCTACGAGTTTCTTATGGAACGAGAAAAAGTAAAAATAAAAAAAAATCAACATAACATAACCTCCAAAATATTGCCAAGCAGAAATAAAAATTGTATACAAATGAAAGTAAATGTATTTTCAACAACTTTGGACATAACAATTTTTCAGCTTAACCAATATCTACAATTTACTACTGTTGCATATATTGACCAATTTCCGACTTACAAAATGGCGAATTTCTGCAGGGGTCCCGAAAAGCTGAACTTAAACTTTCTTATTAGGCTCTCTATCCTGTGGAAGACGATCTTAACCAACTTGCACCGCGAAACTGGAAACAGCTAGCTATAGGTAGAGACAGACCCGGCTGGAAAAGGCTTTTTGGTTGAGCCTAGTGCTGCCAGATTAAATTTGGGTAATATCGGAACGCCAGAGCCCAAACCGGGACAAAATGATACAAATCTTAAATGCAATAGCGCAAAATTTAAGTCGATTTAGTACGATGTTAAATAATTTTTAATTAATAAATTTATAATGAGTTAAGCATTATAATATCTCATAACAAAACACTTTAATTAAATTAAAATCAATTTTGTTTATTTAGTTTCGTACTGAATCCATATGACATCTCTTTAACATTTCTTCTAAATGTCAAAATGAGATATGTTTCCAAACTTTTTGCGCGAGCGGCACTTTTTTTTTGGAAGTGTTCTACAATTTCTTAATTACTTACTTTACTTTAGAGCTCAGGATGGGCTTCGGCCTCAACTAACAAGCCCCTCAAGCCAGCTCTGTTCTTAGCTAGTCGCTTCCAGTTGCGCACACCGAGTGCTTTTTTACTAAATTGTTTTTAAATTAGAAAAATATTAAGC
This sequence comes from Melangyna quadrimaculata, assembly GCA_949320155.1. Taxonomy (NCBI): domain Eukaryota; kingdom Metazoa; phylum Arthropoda; class Insecta; order Diptera; family Syrphidae; genus Melangyna; species Melangyna quadrimaculata. The sequence goes on from OX439483.1 coordinate 441,050,883, forward strand.
AGTATCATGTTTAACCCTTAATATTAGGCTATTTAAAATTTTGACCGATATTTTTTGAATCAGAAAAGCCAATAACGAGATATTCGGGAATATCTTAAAACAAGTAAATAAATAAATAAATCGGGTGGCACAACGGTTTATGAAGAACCAGGGCCTAGTGACTAACAACTCACAACCATTCCATTTTATGCCGAATCCGAACGGCTAGACGAGAAGCACTTATTCGTGACAAGTGATACTCTTGGAGGATTTGTCAATTCCTCGCAAGAGGCAGTAGCCCTGAAAAAAACTTTTTAGTTTTTAGGTGGACGAGGCTGGGAAGCGATCCCAGACCTCCAGCGTGACAGTCGAACGCACAAGTAAGAAACCGGTAATTTGCACAAAAAAACCGAACATTTATTTTAGTCAAAGTTGTTTTACTATGTTTTTATTTTATTTTTTTATTTATAAAAACAAAGTAAAGAAATAAAATAATATTTTTTTAGATAAAATTGCTGGAACTAAAGTCAGCTACACACAAACCAAAATTCTCCACGGTCATTGAATTTACAGGATAAAATGAGCACTAAGGCGCCCACACAACTTTGAGAAAATATCACTGCAGTTTTATATGGTCACGGGCCTCCTACACAAAATGCGCATCAATGTTTTTTTTTTTGTAAAACAAAAGAAAGTCCAAAGAACTTAAGTGAATGAATTGATCAACAAAACAAACAAAAAAGACTAGGAAGTTCAAGCGGTGAAGAAGAACTTTGCAAAAATTTTCTTCTTACTCACAGATTCGAGGATTTTAATATTTCCTTAACTTAGCGTTTTATGCAAAGAATTAAAATACACTATTTCGAATCAAAATTTCAAAGCAAAAGACAACAAAACAAGTTGAAATCTAACAATGCATGGTTGCAATAAAAAAATATTTCCTGGAAACAAGCTGTCAATTAACTGGAAATCTTGGAAATATAATTATGCGACTCGCTTGGAATTCGATAATTTATCAATACGAAGCGAGTCGAAAAGGAGATATCGAATTGAAAACGATTCGCTTCGTATCCCCTAATCAGGTAACAGGGTTCAAATATCGGGACTATCCCGCCAAAATCAGGACGACGCGACGTCTGGCAGCCCTAGTTGAGCCCCTGGTCCACACCGGACTGTAGCACCACCACAGTTAGTAATTAAATAAGTTTATTTCATTTCATAATAATCTTTCAGGCGTGAACGGTAGGGAGGGACCTAGGTACAGGGGTTGAAACTTCGGAAAATATCCGGAAAAAAAATGAAATACATAACCAAACCACCAAAATTAATAGTTAATTTAAAGTAGATATAATAGCAATCAATTTATCTTAATTGACAGAAACGCCTTTCCCAAATCGATGAAATGCACGATCGACAAAATGTTTGCCATTATCATTGCTGTCGACATTGCCAGAATTGGCATTCCAGTATTCCTTCATTATCATTATGATGGCTCCCATTGGTGAACATTCGTTCTCCGAATCGCAGTTTCGGTTTCGGTGTGAAATCTGGGAGATGAAATGTCTGTGTCAAGCAGTATACACTTCAACACGTACACACTAGCATGTTGACTGACAATGTAAATCAACAATGTTGTTGGTGCTCTAGATGTAGGGCTGGCCACGAGACGAGACTCTGCGAGACTTTTGTAAGTCTCGTCTCGGTCTCGTTTAAATCGAAAATGTTCAGTCTCGTCTCGGTCTCGTGTCGGTCTCGTATAATTAAGTCTCGTCTCGGTCTCGTCTCCGAAAAATACGATTTCCGGCCAACTTGTTGATATACGTGCAGAAGAAAATAAATATTTAACTAAAATTGGATTTTTGAATTTATTAGACTCTGTAAATTTCGGTCCAAATATACAGTCTCGTCTCGGTTGCTTAAAAGCCAGTCTTGTCTCGTCTAGTAGCCAGCCCTATCTAGATGTGAAAAATAGACAAACTTTCTCCCAAAAGAAAAAAGAACACCACACCGTAGTTATTCGCCCGATGATTACACTCAGAAACGCGTAGCAATTATTAATATACATAATTTAAAAAAGTTAAGATATCATATTAAATTAAATTAAATTAACTTTAATTAAACTTAGTTTTGTTATAAATTTTATTTTTACTTACATCAAATTATATAAAATTTACAAAGATTTTACTAATTATTTAATGAGGATTTCCTTTCAACAAAAAAATCAAATCTGTGAAGGAGAAATTTGATTTGTTAAGAAGAAAAGATCAAATTTTCTAAACAAATCAAATCTTTAATTTTAGAAAGATTTACACCGACTTGCACACACACTAGGAAGATTTGACATTTCTCTGGCTATTGTTTACGTTTGGCTTTTCAGTCAATTTGTTCAATTAAATTATTTCCGTGGTGTGAAAGTACAAAGTTCACGTTCTTCAGTAAATAAAATAAAATAAATTAAATAAAATTTACTATATGTAGATAGAATTACAATTTTCCATTTTTAGAAAAAAAATTTAAGAATTGTGCGTTCGGGCCTGTCAAATTGCACACACATACAATCACAGAAAAAAATTTATTTTGTTTGCGAGTTCCTTACAACAAAAAAAAAAGATTTGATCTCCAATAGTTGAAAAGAAATCGACATAAAAGATAAAAGTGACAGCTGTGTTGATGAACACGCCCAGAATTAAAAATTATTGTTCAGTCGACAAAACATTGTTGATTTCTATCCATTTGAATCGGTTGCATTCAGGTCAACAAAAGTTTATCAACTCTGTTGATCTACACGTCCGCATTTACTCAACATTGTAGATCACCACTGTTGATATACACAAATCAACATTCTGAGCAGGCTGCTTAGAGTCACAAGTTAATTACCTCGAACGAAGGTTTGTCTGGTTGCTGAATTTTTGTCTCGGTATATAAGCTTTTAAGCCCAGTCAATAATTACAAAAAAAAGGGTTAAATTCGCAAAGCGCGATGTAGTTCTGCATTTTTGAAATGTTGTTGGGGCATGTTAGAGTAGTCTGTAGCTAAGTTTACAACTTCGAAAAACTTGTGCTCGCTGCAGGAAAAATGCAACAGTGAAAAAAACGCAAAAGTCACCCCATTTTTTCCAACATTTTCGTTTATAACTTTGGAAATATGCAACTTAGGAAAAAACCATCCACTATATTCTTGTTTTTTATAAAATTTTCTAAAAGACCACATTAGTTTAAAATTCAGGTTTGTTATATTTGAGTTGTTATCTAACCATGAGTAAAAACAAAAATTCTGAAAAACTAAGTAATTTTGAAGCGCTCAAAAAATAGTTAAAAAATTGTCCAATTCTGCAAAAAATTTTGAATCAAAGTTTCCAAAGTTATAAAGGAAAATGTCGGAAAAAGTTGGGTGATTTTACCGTTTTCTTCACTGTTGCATTTTTCCTGCAGCGAGCACAGGTTTTTCGAAGTTGCAAACTTAGCTACAGACTACTCTAACATGCCCCAACAACATATCAAAAATGCAGAACTACATCGTACTTTGCGAATTTATTGTCGAATTTGACTGGGCTATTTGATTTAATGGGTGTCCGGTTTAAAAAAATTAGTTTGTAAAATAACGGACACCATTAGGTATATTAACCTTTTCAAATTTTTAGTATATTTTTTTTAACTTTTGGGCGCCAAAACAAATTGTACTGGCGCTACTTACCAATGACAGGTATATTACAAATTCGCAAGATAGAGCTTCTACATTTAGATTTTTTTTTATCGAACGATTAATATTTATTGTCTATTGAAATAAAACAAAACAGCATAAAGGTAATGGTAATATAATAATATATTTTAATAAAATGTTCAAATATAAGTTTTTTGTAAAGTGATACAATTGCCATGTTGTTTATTATTATTCCTATATTTTGCTTATTTTTCATTTTTATGTATTCTTATATAGATTTTTCTCTGTTCCTATAAATTATTTATATTATTTATTTTTACGAAAGTTTCTATATTAGACTTGTGTTATTTTTCTATGTAATTGTTATATTTATTTAGTACATTGGTAAATATAATTGTTATTATTATTATTATTTGTTAGAATGCGTTTTAATTTTTTTGCTGTTGTTGTTAATTTTAAAAATAAAAGAGAATCGTAGATACTTATAAATGTTAATGTATATGTAAATAGCTTAAAGCATTTTGTTTTTCTTCAAATGTAATGTTTTTGTTAATTTATACAATTTATATATAACACAGCATTAAAACAGACAAATTATACGTAGATATATATATTCTTTTTTTGTTGAAAATAATTGTTTTGAGTAAATGTATCACTAGATTTTTGCTAAACTAATATTTTTTTCTTTATATAGTAAATTTTCCTCGCATGCTTTGAATAATTTATTGTATAGAAGTATTTTGTGTGTTGTTGTTTTTTTTTGCTTAAAGTATAGACAGGTAGGTATTTATATAAAATGTTTTTTCTCTTTAGACTTTCATTTTAATGTATATTTTTTTTTTTTTTGATTCGTTATCTAAAGCATTTTTTTTTCTAGAAAATCTTAATAGATATAGATGTTTTCAGCGTAGAAGATTTTTGTTTGGTTGTTTTTATTTATTAAATTATTTATTATTTTAAGACTAAGTCGGGTTTTAATTTATATAGATACATACTTGTTTTGTTTGTTTATTTTATAGGATAAAACAATTCGGTTTTAAAATTCTTCCCCAAACTTCAAGACCAGAACTGTTTTTGTCCTGAATTTTATCTTGTTGTTATTTTTATTTTAAATTTTATACACACATAATAATAATAATATTTTTATTGCACTTATATAATTTAATAAAATTTTATATTTGTTTTTGTTTTGTTTTATTTGATTTTGATAAAAGTTCGATGCATTTTTGAATACAACTTTGTTAAGTGTGTTTTGTTTTAAATAAAATTATCTTCTACGATCAAATTTGTTACTTACATTTTAATATTTAAGATTTATTTCAGTTATTAAACATAATTAAAACAAAAAAGTATTTACCTATTTATATTTTTGTGTGCTGTGGATTGTGGTTGAAAAGATTTTGTATTTTATTTGTTTTATTTTAATATTCATGAAATCTTTTTGTGTGCCTGTTTTTGTCATTATTTCTGTTTTTTTTTTTTTGTTTCTTTTTAAATTTTCTCACAGTTAAGCTTTATTGATTGAGCACAAAAAGCATTTAAAATAAAAATTCTTTAAGTTTTTTATTTTTTTTTGTTGTTGTATGAGAGGGATGGTTGATTTTTTTGTTTTTGTTTGTTTCTATTACATCAGGATGTGGCTATATATTATTTTGTTTTTTTTTTTAATGATAAAGTGCAATATATATAAACATAATTTATTTATCAAAATATTTAAATATTTTCAAAAAAATCTTCCCCTATTTTTTGGAAAATATTTAAAAAAATTGTTGGTGTTTGGTTTTTTTTTTTTTGTTGTGAATTTTACTTTTGATGTATACATATAAAGTAATTAAAAATTCTTTGTGAAAAATAGAAAAATTTTGTGCATCAATATAAAAAAATATTCTTTTCTTGGTTTTTATATTTAAAAAAGATTATTATGTACTAACATTATGTATATAGTTGGGATTAAATAATAAAGATTGTAATTTTTTTTGGGAATGATTGTTTGTATGATAGTTACTTGTTAATTGAAAATGTTCTCAACAAAAATTTTATAAATAAAAAGAAGATAATTATTGCTGTTAAAATTATTAGGAATTTTATTTGGACGTATTGTTTTTTTTTTTTAAATTTTAAATGAATTATTTAGTTAGACATTTGTGCTATTATTTTGATTATACAAAAGTTTGAATTGTATTGGTTATTTGTATTTATTTCTAAAAACTAAATATAGATAAATGGGAATTTAAAGTTCTTTTGTACTATCAGCTAAAAATTTTAACACAAATTTTAATTCTTTTCTAATTTTAAATTCTTTAAATTTTTGTTTATTGGAAATGATGATTTCTTATTAATTTGAACATTTAGAATCAAATAAGAGCTTGTGGTAGAAAATTCCAAGTAAATAATGCCTTGATGTTCGCATTAAGGTATTTTAATTATTTTAAATTAACTCTATAGTTTAAAAAATAAATATGAATTGAAACAAAATTCAAGTGAAATATTATAGTTCCCGTGTTATTCTATTTTCCACGAGTCGAAAAAAGGCAATTTAAATAAGAAAAAAATTCATTTACACTCCGCAGCATTTGGTAAAAATTAGCTTAAAGTAGAAAAAAAAATACCTTTTGTTTGTGATTTTTGAGAGGTTAAAAATAATAAAAAAACCTTCCAACTATCGAGTTTTGTTCATGGTTTTCCATTCTTTAAAAATTTGGTGACATGTTGTGAATATTATTCGTTTTTTTTCGAATGATATTTTTCACTTTACACAGGGAAAAGAGAGATGTGTGAAAAGGTTTTAAAATTGTCTAACAAAATTCTTAGCCATTAGCATATTAAAGTTTTTATTTTTTTACTGAATCTTTATGGCCCTCTTCTCGCGTATTGAATTTGGAACCTGCAATAATAAGGCTTTACTTGCAGGATGTAATAAGCTTTCTGGTATTCAACAATTAAATATTGTACATAAAAGTAGATATTCATGTGTACATGTATCTGCATTTGATTCCTGTATTCTATTCTATTGCATTCAAAAAGCCAAAGGTCTTACAAGCATATAGGTAAAATTTATATTGAATTATTTCTAAGGAATGGGCATGTAATATATAAAATTTACATAACTTGAATAAAGTGTTTAAGAAGACCAAAATATAAAAAAAAATTTCATTAAAATTAAGATATTATGTATATGTTCATCTTTATTATTCTATGTTTTTCAGCGTTCCTTATTTTTATGTCTTTCAAAGACTTTCAGGGTGGATAAATCTGGCTTGCCCTAGAAAATGTTTTGTGAAATACTCGTTACTTCAAACTTAAACCGGGATAAAGGGGTTTGTGTGTGGGTGAAAATTCAGTGTGATTTTCCGTATCAACTCGAAATTTGTAAAACCGCTAAGGTGGTTTCGGCCGCTGCTTATTAATTGCAATGAACTACTGCCCCGACTAGGCCGGCCGGCAAGGTTTTGGTCGACACGTGTGAAAGCTCGCAACAACCATTAAGCCGGTCGTTGGACACATACAGTTATGTGAAATATGGGACTAGATTTGAAATTTGTCCACAAAAGTGAAATTAGGTTCAGTTGCTGTGGCGATATCAAGCAGGGCGGCACAGAAACTGACACACTTTCTCATTAGCTTTGATTTCTACCCGACATATCCAGAAAACTATACATAAATGTTTTGTTTTGCACTAATAAATCGACAGCAATAAGAGCCTATAAGATCCTACAATGTCTCGCAGTAACTACTTCCAGACTATCAATGTGTACAGCAGTTAAACAGTTCTTAGTGGCCAGGAAAAAGAATCAGGATAAATTCTAAAATGGATTTTTTGTACTATTTTCATTTGATTTGAAACACAAATGCCACACTATCGATGACAAATAACACAGAATTTTTCTATCAAATAAAATATTTTATATTTTATTTTAAATATTAAATGATTATCTTTTGTTAAAAATTTACATATTTATTTTCCTGATGCAAATTAATTTTTCGTGCCAGCTGATCGAAATTTCTCACAAACTGGAACAAAATGTTCCAATGATTTGAGTTCCAATTTAACCCATTCCACTGATAGAATTGCGGACGAAAATGTTTTTCGTATGCATTTCAATCAGGAAAACTTGGTGGTAGGCTGCCCAACTGACATGTTTTTTCCTATTCGCTATAAACGACCATCAGGAAAAAAAATTCAATTGCATACTGTTTCAACTTTTCCTGATGTGTTTTCCTGACCGCTATGCTATAACTGGCCCCTTAGGCGCCGGTTATAGCGAGCCGGCCCCTTAGCTGAGTACAGCAGTATATTGTATCAGTGGTTGTTGGTGAAACAGACTTGGACTCCTTACCCTAGAGTCTTTTAAAAATTTAGTGCGAGTGCAAAGAAGAAAATAGATATGATTTCCCATTTATTCATACTTGTTAAATATTTACTTGAAAATTTCTAGCAAACATCTTCTTTTGATTTATAACTTGAGGAATGTAAAGTTGAAATTTTCAAAATCTTTTCAATGGTATTTTAATTGCTTCTGAAACAAACAACGATGAAGTCTTCACATCTTATGAAAACAAGATCTCAATCGACTATAAAAGTACAAGTGACCTCAACTCCAGAAAGAAATGCGTGTCGCCCATATATGAGAGGTGGTCTCTTCAGTTAGATTGTCATATCCTTCCAAGATGCAAATTTTTGGTCACTGCTTACCATGATTTTTGATAAGAATTGGAAAACATCTAACAAAATTTGCGTCTTAGAAGGATATATGAATATATGAAGTGCCCATTGTCATATCAAGGCGAAACGCATTTGTTTCTTTGAGATCATTTGTACTTAATAGAATTATATTCATTCAGTCCACCTAAATCAGAAGTAATTTTAATTTCAAAATTTCTTCATCTTCGTTATGATCTTATTCAACTTTAAAAGACAGAATTCAGCTTAATCTTCTCTGAGTATAGCAGGACGACAATTGACCTACGTTTTTCTCCATTGATCCAGTGCTGTCGAACAAGTTATGTGCTTAGTCTATATGTATATTTTATTGTTTATATAAAATAAAAAAATAAATCGGGTGACACAACGGCTCGTGAAGAAGCAGGGTGCGTGTGTCGATAGAAATGGAAGGGATCTACAAGCACTTATTCATGGCAAGTGATACTCTTGGAGGATTTGGCAATTCCTCGCAAGAGGCAAACTTAGCTGTTATTTATCTGTTAAGTAGTTTTAAATAACTTAGAATATAATGTTAACGTTTAAGCTCTTCTAACTTTAAAAAGCAGCAAATCACTTCCCTCACATAACTATTTTTGAAGTTTTACCTAAACCACGAAAAAAACTAATTTTATAACAAAAAGAAAATGCTTTTGGATTTTTTTTTTTCGTTAAAATTGACAACATGCAAATTCAATCAATACGGTTTGTGTGAAAATTGAAAATTCACAGGAATTAACGACTACGCCAGTTTTGTTCGATAAACAACCAATGTTAAAAATTATATCCTTATCACTTTTAATTCACAAAAATTTAAAATTTTCACAGCTCGAATGGATTTTGAGATAGTTTTAGTTTTAATTTTCACACCACAATTTCCTTTGATGGGTCTTTTTTTGTGCACTATTTTTAACTGTGGGATTTTCTTCAAAAGTTCATACAAACTTAATAAGAGTTTAATAAAGATTTACGGCCATAAAATACAAAAAACAAACACAAATGACTAGGTCCCTTTTTTTTATGTTTTAAAAATATAAGACCTAATACTGAAGCAAAGTGTAAGGGTGAAGTTTTTGCCCTAAATCTTTTTATGACCCAAGTTTCATCCATGTACCGATGATGCTTCGAAAATATGTTACCAGATTTCGGTCTTCTACAACAATAGCCACTTTGTTCACAGGACTGACATCGTGTGTGTGAAGCACATCACTCTCTCTTTCTTCGATAGTATACGACTACACTGAAATTGATGCCTAAACATTAACTTTTTCAATCATGGTAAAATTAGGGAACGGGAGATTAAGTAAAATTTATTTCTCAACACTTGCCATTTCTCTGACATTTCAGTCAATTCTGTGATTTTGACAAATTCGGGGTCTAACAGTTGTGTAATTGAAAATACTGCACTTTATCCTATAGCTAGGGAAATTCCTTATGTTTTAACTTCAAAAACCTTTTATTTGAAATAAAAAGATTTCTAAGTCCTAATTTAAATTCACAACTAAAAATGGGTATCTAATATACTATGTATATTATGTTTTTAATGGTGAGTTTAAATTTAACGGAGAATAAATATTTATAAATTGAAAGTGTCAGTTCGTTTAACAAAAATATATTTTGTACAAAATTAAGAAAGACCTTTTGCTGAAAGCATAGTTTTGCTGATTTGTAAATTTTTCAGGCAAGAATTTTCAATAATAATAACGGACTTATTTCAAATCACCTGAAACTTTTACAATAATTATATAATTAGGGCTGTATTTATCGACCACAAATAAAGTCAAATGTTTTATATGAGTTATCGCGACTACTTTGCCGTTATGCTAGTTCACTCTTCAAATAAACAATTTTACTGTGTACGTACAACGTACACACAACAGTATTTGAGTTATGAGTCCCATAAATTTAAGAGTGCTGATATTTACCGCCTTCAGAGATTACGATATTTAAATTTTAAAACTATTTTCGTGTGATACTAGGATTATGTTGTTCGAAAAGACGATTCTACAATTTCTGACGTCGTTTTACAATATTCCTCTTTTTTTGATTATGTTAACCATTACATTCCAGTTTTATCTTTTTAATACTTCCTCATTCCTGACTCCATAATGACCGAGGACATTAAAAATGGTTAAGTTTGGATTATAGGATGCGTAAAAACTATATATGTACATAATTGAGTGCCTCATACGCCATTTTGATGTCTGAAAGCTGCTTTTTTATTGCATATTGCCTTATAGACACAATTGTGTCACTCGGATTTGTCACATATAGTTACGTGCACAAATGTCGACATCAATAATTCCAAATAAGAATATGTTGAATTTTGCTGCTTGTGGTCAAATTTGCTTCAACATACATATAACTTTTCATATTCGATTATCTTTTTACACAAATACATATAATGTGACTCTCAGAATTGTGTAATCTTCTCAAAATCTATAGCTACATATATTGGCCATATTTTTGAAATCTGAATGGTAAGTGATGGGATTTTTTAATATTGTTCGACGTACGAATTGAAAAAAAAAAAATATTTCCATCACTTGGAAATTTCTACGAACTCGCAATAACGTGGATTAAAAATAACAATTTTTCAACGGCAATTTGTACTTTGCAAAATTGGTTATTATTTAGCACAATCATTATGAATTTACAATGTAATTACACCCCTTTAGTTTGCCTTAAGTGTGAAAGAGATAAAAGTTCTTATTTGAACGCAAGTAGTTTCCGCCTAATTATGCCCAGAAGTAGAAGTTGTCTGCTATAAGGCATGGAAAACTTAAATGTGTGTTATTGTCTGCGTATAAACCACATAATATTAACACTCAATGTACAATGTAACCAACACAAAAATATGTAACATTTTTTGTGCAAGCATATTTAACTACACGTACTATGTAAAAACCAAAAGCACAAATTTGTGTGTAAAATTGTGTACATTTCGTTTATTTCGTTTAATACGCATAATAATGCCTTGTAGAAATTTGCCACGCTTGTGAGGTATGCAAACATTTTTTCAATTTTTCTGAGACGTTATGTGTACACAATTGTGTAGACTTTGAATTAAGATGTCGTGTAACGTAGAAAGATGCCACGCATGTGAGATATGAAAACATGTTTCCACTTTCTCTGAGACGTAATGTGTACAAAATTGTGTAGACTTTGATTTTACCCATCGTGTTATGTAGAAAGATGCCACGCCTGTGAGATATGCAAACATTTTGTTAGTTTTTCTAAACCGTTATGTCATGTGTACACAAATGTGTGTCTACGTGTTACGTAGAAAGATGCCACGCATGTGAGATATGATAACATGTTTTTCACTTTTTCTGAGACGTTATGTGTACAAAATTGTATAGACTTTGATTTAACCCATCGTGTTACGTAGAAAGATGCCACGCTTGTAAGATATGCAAACATTTTTTTGTTTTTTCTGAGACGTTATGTGTACAAAAATGTATGGACTTTGATTTAACCCATCGTTTTTTGTAGAAATATGCCACGGATGTGAGATAAGCAAACATTTTTTCACTTTTTCTGAGACATTATGTGTACACAATTGTATAGACTTTGATTTAACCTATCGTGTTGTGTAGAAATATGCCACACATGTGAAATATGAAAAAATGTTTTCACTTTCTGTGAGACGTTATGTGCACAAAATTGAGTAGACTTTGATTAAACCCATCATGTTATGTAGAAATATGTCACGCATGTAAGACATGCAACACGTGTAGTTTAAAAACATCGTTTTGTTTGCTTAGTTTATTTTTGTGTACGAACTGTCACTGTCTTTATGTTGAAATTATTAAAAAAAAAATAAATAATTTCAAAACGGGTATCAACTTAACATTGTTTAAAGTTTGTAAATTGCTTTAAAATTACAAAATTTAGCTTATTACGTATTATGCTACTAAAGATTAGTCTGTTTAAATTGCAACACCTTCTCTTATTAGATTATTTTAAATCATCTAAACAAAGGATGTAGCACAACTTTTTCAAATGAATTTATAACCTAATTTGAATAGTAACATTTATTTCTTGAGACTTCCGGATTTCCTTTAGTTTCTATTTCTTATATGCATTAACACAACGAAATATTATGGCTATATGTTTTTATTTGTTTGTAAGACATATGGCAGCATGTAGAAGTAGATTTAATTTTAAATTTTTTACGAAGTCTATTTTACTATTTATTTAACACGTTAACATTTCAAATAAAACTTTAAAGCTTTAAACATATTTTTTGTACACACTAAAAAAGCTCAGTTAATAGTAGTCATTTTCGACTATTTATGTATAAAAACTAAATGGAAGATAATTTTGTTAAATATTCCAGTCATTTAAAAATGTAAAGATACTATTTTTGTTTGTTTTTTTTTTATAAATCTTCAAATAGAAATAAAATTGAAATTTCGCAATATAGTTGCCAATATTTTTATGAAAGAAAAAAAAATTGTACTTAGTTTAGAAATATATATAAAGAAAAAACGCTACTTTTATTTATGTTTCCGTTATTTTTGTCTTATTAAAAGATCAAAATAGAGTGTCTTATACTATACGAGCCTTATTTATACATTAAAATCACTTTCATTTTGATAATATTCTATTTTAATTAAATTGTTTTAAAATTCGGCTATAAAATGTTTCATTTTCAAAAAACTGTCTATTTTGGTCTAATTTTCACGAAGCATTTTAAAATGTTGCTTATTTTGTTTTGATTATTTTTGTTTAAGTTCTATTTTTTATACGTATTTTACAAATAGATCAATGAAACACATATTTTTTTTTAGTTCAAAAATATGGTCCCTAAGTTAAGAGATGAAAAGTAAAAAAAAATTGTGTTAAGTAAATTAATTTATTTTTAATTTTTCTTAAGTGCAAAATTGGTGCTCTTTAAATTTAAATTTAAATGAAGAAAAAATTTGGTAGAAATAATTAAGGAAAATGAGAGTTTTCTTCTTATATTTTGATTATGTTTTTTTTTTGTTTTGTTTTATTTTTTTTTTTTTTTTGTTTTGTGAGAAAAATATAAAGGAAACGCTATTTTTGAACTTCTAAGTTTGTGCCGTACTATAGATACAAATTTTAGTTTTAAAGATCTCTTATTTTGTTTAAAAATGCATGATAATGATGGGTATGTGTAAATTAATTAAAACTTATAATCTAGATTATTATTTTTTTTTTATATTTTTCTTACATTTCTATATATACTTAAATTTGAAACATTTTTTTTTTTAAATTATGAATTGAAAAAAAATCTTTTTTTTTTTTAATTTAAGACTCTAGAATAAATTTCGCTAATTGTATGTATATAATAATATATCACTTACTTTCTTTTAATAAATTACTCATTTTTTTTGTTTATTTTGTAAATATTTTTACAAAAGGCGTTTTACTTTATATATTGTTTTATATATATAAAGGTATATTTATATTTTTTTTAAGTTGTTTACTATCGCAATGGCATATGAGTACAAATGCGTAACATTTATTTTATTTAATTCTACTTAATCTTTATTTTGTATGATTTTGTTTAAATTTTTTAATTTATTTTATTATTCAAAAGCATAAAATGTTTCGATTTAAATATGAGATAATTTAAAATTTAGTTTTTAATGGAAAATTAAGAACTTGCGTTTTTGTTTAAGAAAATATTTTTTTTTAAAGTGTTTCTCATTGCATCATGTCGTGTGTGTTGCTATAGAGAAAAATAAGCTAAGGAAATGAATTTGTTATGCAAGTTTTTTTTCATTGGAATTTTTTTTTTCAATTTTTTTTTTTGTTTGTGTGATTTTTTGTTTGTTTTAATTAAAGTTATAGCAGTGAGACATTTTTTAGAGTGTTTTTGATATTTTTATTTATTTATTTTTTTTTTTTTGAAACTAATCTAGTGAAAAATATAATTTTTTTCGTGCATTCTTTTGAAAATGCTATTCTATGATCTTCTAATTTATTTATTTAATTTATTTATTATTTTTTTTTTGTTAAATTAAAATTTTCTCGACTATTTTTCTATGGTTTAATTATTTCAACAGTAATATTTTCAGCAGCTGGATTAGATGTTATATTTGTTATAAGCGGCTGATGATGCGGCTGGTGTTGATGGTGTTGTTGTGAATGATGATGGGTTGCTGAAGAAGTTTTCCTATCATGATTGATTGCACCAGCACCAGGAGCTACAGAGTTGCTGCGAGTTGATCGGATAGATGTTGCCGATGCATTGCTTCCACTACCAGATCGTGATCCTTCTTAAATTTATTTAATTAAAAATTTGTAGAAAAAAAGTTTTGATAGTTAAATATTGATTTTATTAAGTTGTTTGTGTTGTTAAACACTATACAATATCAATAATGTAGAATAATTTAGATTTTACTGTGAAGAGAATTTTGAAGAGATTGACTTGGTAGTTGTAAACACGTACTACGTTTCCGAATGCTTAATTTTATTTGTGAAGAAAAACTCTTGCGAAACCATCCTGGCTGGAAAAATTCATAGTTTCTCTCTTGTTTAGGCAAGGCCCTAATAAATTTTCAGTAGGGGATATCTAGACGAGGAAAACTTGTCAGATACTTTGTAAGCCCTTGCTGGGTTTCGGTGCCAAAAATTTAAACGACAGAATCTCGTGAGGCCCTGTCTAGTAAAAACTTGTATCACATGTTTCAGTACCCCACCTCTTGTACACCAAAAATAAAAAAATTATAAGCACCGCATGCAAATTTAGCATGATACGATACTTTTTTCTCTCTCTCCTTTGTCTTCTTTTTCATATCACACTTCTTATTACGGGTGTGAGAAATCTGAGTATAATAAGATTGTTCAATGACAAAAAATCTGTTCGAAGTTGTTCTACCTCAAAAACAAGTACATAAAATCCGGTTCAATTCTGTATGTATTTGTTATGCAATATGGAATGAAACTTATTCAATTTCGACATTGATTTTTGGTAGCTCATTAGACTGATAAACAAGAAGATCGCGGCATCAAGGCCCACATAATACACCTTTTTTTTTTTGTTGCCAAACGAGGCAAAAGGATTCATAATCGGCAAGGCCCGTGTTCTAGCCTTTGTTAATTCGTGCTACTGCCTTGTCAGAATCTATGTAAAACTCTCTAGCGCCTTGTAGAAAACTAGATTGTTTTTCTGCACGGGATGCTTCTGTATATTGTTACCGCTACTCCAGGTGACTTTGGTGGCACTTTCCGTCAGTTTTTGTGTCTGTGCGACCAAGCGAGAAGTTTAAGCTTTTTAAAAGCGTGAGGTGCTAATTTTTTAAATTTTAAATATTAAAAACAATATTATGAGATCAACCATTTGAATTGAAATTGGATGTGAAACTGCCTTTATTTCTTTCACTCAAATTTCATCCAACATTCCTACAATTAGAGTGTCTCAGTTGTCATTGGTTTCCATGATATAACTTTTAGAATAAAATTTGGTCTCATTAACCCTGAGGTTACACGAACCAGTACTGGCTTACAAGTTACAATACATTCAAATTTTCTTACTAACACATACAAACCTGAGCAACTTGCTCGTCAACTGGCTTGCCATTTTTGAAGCCAGTTAAGAAGCCAGTAGAGAAGACAGTGGCCTCGTTCAGACTTGTATGTAAAGCTATATGGATAGCTTTTCGTTGGAAATTTAATGCAAAATTAAATATTCTTTCTACCATAACTTCCAAGAATTTTTAACATTTCCAAAATAGGCAACTGTCAAATATGATTGAAGGATGTCTATGATTATGATGAAATTTACAAAATCTCTTAAAAATCCTAATTTTTTGAAAGTATATTTTTTTATTGGGAAAAATGAGAGTTTTGGGGATTTCGGTGACATTTGGAACATTCTGTTACCGATTTGTCAAGCTGTCAAATTAAATTGAAAGATTGCTACGGAGATGATGAATTGAAAAACTTAAAGATATCTGAATTTTTTGAGATTAAATTTCAAGGCGATTTTAGCGCCTTTGTGTGACATTTTGGAACGAAATATTCCTCGTACGACGTAATTTAGTTTCTTACCTATATGTCAACGCATGAACTGTCAACTCCCATTAAAGGATGGCTTCGATGATGATGGATTAAAAAACCTCAAAAAAATCAATTTTGTTTTAAAAATTATTAAAAAAAAAATCGAAATTTTTGAATTATGAAAATCAATCCATGTTAATTTGACGCGACAGAAAAGTCTGTCAATGCATCCTTCAACGCACTGGCAGTATTATGCGTTGACCATCGCAAGACTTGATGCAGAATTCGACGTCATTTTTTGTTTAAGAAAAAATCAAATTCCGATGCCAAAGCAAATTCAATAAAATTGTGTATTTAGAATCCTAGATAGGCTGTCCTAGTAAAAACTGAACGTGACCGCAGATACTTGAAAGCAACTTGCTTACAAGTTGCCTGCCGCCTACGTCACAGCATGTTCACGTATACGAACTTGACAGTCAATTTATGTAGCCAACTGGCTTGCCAGTACTGGCTCGTGTAGCCTCAGGGTAAAACAAAAATGACATGTTGTCATAATAGTCGCAAAATTAATTGGGTTTTCGTATGATAACACCCTCGCAGTACGGCTGCTAAGCTTTTCCTTTACCATTTAAATAAGTATAGACATTTTAAATGGAAGTTGAGATTCATTGAAATCCATTTGAAATATCGAAATTTTATTCAACATTTAACTATGTATGTGCATACATACATACGCTAATAAATTGGCACTTGAAAACAATGCAAACATTGATTATATTTTTAATTCTCTAATTACAGTTTAAACAAAATTAGAAAATAGAAAATTAGCAAAATCGATATTCGATGATTACCAGCTGGAACATCTTTAAGTATGTTAACTGCAACTCCTTTAATTTAAAAGTATAATTATATTTTCATTTTAATGAAATTAACTGTGACTTTTTAGACAAAAGTGCAACTTTTGTTTAATTATTTCGCTTGGAGACCTTTTTCCTTTTACATTTTTTTTTTCTGAAAAAAATATTAAAAACATTCAGTGGTAATGATCTGCAACATTGCCTGGTTGACCTCGTCACCCGAGAGTCACCCGGCACTCTTCATCGAACCAGGCGTGGAATCGCGTAAGGTGATTTCTGATCATCACATTTGTGACGGTCACATGTGATAGTATTTTATTTTCCATCTGCGTAAAGTGATCACGAAAAACTTGTGCGAATTTGGTAACACTTTAAGAGAAACATTGATTTGCACGCAAACAACAAAGATTTAACATTTCTCACAAATTGAGTCGAAGATTTTCTCTGTCGATTTTTAATATTCAAGTTTTAAAATTTAACAATTTCAGTGAATAATTGCAAGTAAATTGATCAAAACTGTACAATGGATTGTAAATAATCAGAAATAACAATAAGTTTCAATTTAAAGTGTTTAAAGCTCATCGTCATCAATGTGTTCTTTGATGAATTTTAAGAAACCCGCGCTTCGAATTTTTGTTTTTAATTGAATTGTACTTTTTTTTTACTTTATTAAACACATATATTTATGTACATAATTATTTTATTTATTTGTGCAACTATTCACTGAAATAAATTCATTTTAAATCCTAATAAAAAGCCGTGCTAATTCTATTCTCTTGAATATTTGTTATGGATCTGTTGACGCAATATTTAACTGGCCAAATTCATTTGAGCCCAAAAATTTGCTGCCTTTATTCCTGCAAGAAAATTGCTGCGATCTCATAAAAACATTTTTGAAATAAAAATATTGTTCTTTTGTGGAATATAAATTTATTCAAATAATAGTTTGACTTGATGAAAGTGATAGCAAAAAAGATATCACAGGAAATAGTCACAAAAGTGTGATTGTCTATCAACTATCACCTTTGCCGATTCCACCCAGCACATCAGAGGCAGCACTGGTTATCTGCACTTGATGCTGGTGGTGGACTTGCTGACTACTGAGATATTAAGGCTGGTATTCACCGAGCGCTCATAAACCGCTCTTAACTTTATGAGCTTCTAACTTGAAAATTATTTGTGCTATTCACCAACCACTCATAAGTATTTTTCTTTGTTCAAAAATGAGAGCGAATGATCGAAAAAGAGAGCCAACCAAACATTCCCAAACTGTAAAATCAAACTGTTTTTGGTAACGATAGATAGCCAGATGCATAGCCAACGCCAAAATAATATCAATAAACACAAAACGTTTTTTACTTTTGTTTGGAAATAGGTATAATCTCCGAATCAAGGACACAAATTAAATTAAAAACAATCGCATTCTGTCATCTTCTGTCAATCAACGTTATCAGTAGTTCTCTAATTCTCGAACTTTCCAAGTTGTAGGAAAAAGAACGTATGGTAAAGTATAAACACAAAATGGACAGCGCTACCGACCAAAAACTTGAAAGTATCATAAAGGCCTTGGGAAACTTACAAAAAGGCTTAACTAATCAATTAAGACAGGAAACGGAGAATATTTACTCTAAATTAGACAAACTAGCAGCCAAAAACCATGATATTGAAGAAAAACAAAATTATTTAGAAGCCAAAACTAAATACATATATAAGACATTAAAACAAAAAAACGTAGAGATTTATAACATCAATGAAATAGAAACAGACAACGAATCCTTACAAAAATGCATTTTGGACTTTTTGAAATTGATTTTGTAAGACGAATTGGGAAAAACGGAGAAAGGACGCGACCACTTTTGGTTGGCTTAACCACCCAAATTAAAAAAGAAGTTATCATGAGGAATAAATTTAAGTTACAAAAATTTAAAGACGCAATAATTTACATAAAAGACGATATGAGGAAAGAAGATATAAACGCCACTATCATAGAAAAAGCCATACCAAAAACTGACTATAAGCAAACTCTCAATAAACATTCAGAAGAAGGAGTCAAGGCGAACCCAAATAAAAGAGCCCATGAAAGCGAAGTTCAAACTTACAATGACAAACCAACTTTCTCTGGAACTAAAAAACACAAACAAAGTAAAGAACAGATAACTTACGAAAAAAATCAAAAGAGTAGCGTTTATAATTTTTTTTAAATCGAACTCTAAGGAAAACAAAGCAGACATTAACCAAAAAGAACAATAGCAACAACATAAAAACAATAGGACCTTACATACAATAGACAAAACGAACCATTTAAATCAAATGATATCTTCCTCAAGCCGGTTAGCCACCGTGAGGGATGTAGGCTCAATCCCCCCAAAAATCTTGATTAAATCAAAGACTTCAAATAAAACAATGAAAGATAAAACTAATACTATAAACATATGTACACTAAACGCAAGAACTCTAGCGACGGAAGAACGACAGCAAGATCGAGATTTTGCAATATCTGACCTAAACTGGGACATCATTGGACTCTCAGAAACGAGGTTATTCGGAGAAAAAATTCTACAATCGGACAACGAAATATTCTGCTATATAGGGGAAACCAAGGGCCTATATGGCGTTGGTTTTCTAATAAAAAAAGACTTAAAAAAGGACATACTGAGCATTCGCCTTTTCAATGAAAGAATCTGTTCGGTGACTTTAAAAATTCAGAACACAAAAATAACTATTCTTCAAATCTACGCACCAACAAAAATTGCTACTGACGAAGAATTAGAAACTTTTTATAGAAACTTAGACTATGCATATCAAGAGACAAGAACCGAGCTGATGTATATCATAGGCGATTTCAATGCGAAAATGGGAACAATAGAAGATGAAGAAGAAATTGTTTTCGGGAAATTTGGCTATGGAATACGAAACAAATGAGGAAAACGACTTGTAGCTTGGCTACAAGAGATGAATTTAAAATTCAGTAACTCGTTTTTCGACAAAAAAGACAAAAACAAATGGACACGGACATCACCTGATGGAAGAATAAAAAACGAAATTGACTTAATACTGACTAATAAACTTGATACAATAATGGACGTTTCAGTTATAAACAGCCTTAAATTCGACAGTGATCACAGAATGGTAAGAACAAAAATAAAAAATTGACCACAAAACTCTGAAAAGAAATAAGCAACAAAAAGTAATGCCAAGAAACGTTTGTAACGAGGACATCCAAGCCTACAACGAAATGCTTTCAAACCGGATAAGAGAACATAATAACCTATTTGACTTGAATAATAACATTCAAACAATTTATAACGCTCTTGAAAAGACCATAAAGACTGCAGCCAAAGACACAATAATGAAACCTAAATCCTGCAAAATTGACAAAACATCTTGTCAACTTAAGGGGTACCCCAAGGAAAAAAACACTTCTAACAGAAGAAAATACACTATAACGTTCAGCTCTAAGGAAAACAATCAAGACGAAAATGAGAAATGACATCCAAAATTACAATGAAACAACAATTTAAAATATACTCGAGAGCACAAAATCAATAAAAAAGACAAAAACATTTTTAAATGACGAAAAGGAATGGATAATTTCAATGAAACAAAACAAAAAAAACAATAACTAGAAGAAAAGACATTAATGAAGTTGCAACTTGTTTCTTTGAAACTTTGTTCGATTCAAATCAAGAAAGAGACAACAATCTCAGCTCGAGCACAACTTTAAATAACCATAACGAAACAACATCAACGATTTTATTTAACCGGAAACGGACATCGCAGCATCGATCGACAGTCTGAAGAATGATAAAAGCGCAGGCAACGATGGAGAGAAGCCGAAATGCTTAAATATGGAAAAGACACTCTAATACCAATATTGACAAAATTATGCAACGCAATTCTAACATCTCAGCAAATTCCGCAGCAATGGCAGCAAAGTACTATTATATTGATACATAAAAAAGGAGATAAAGAAGATATCAACAATTATAGACCCATAAGCTTGATATCGACAACATATAAACTTTTCTCAAAGGCATTATACACTAGCTGGACAGCACTAAGTAACCAAAACATTCATAAGACTTTTATAAATACGATGAAAAACATCTACAACAACAATACAGCTAAAGTTAAAATGGATAAAAAAGGAAGAGAGTTTCAAATCAAAAGAGGAGTCCGCCAAGGAGATCCTTTATCTCCACCACTATTCTCTGCAGTTCTAGAAGACATTTTTGGACAACTGAACTGGAACAAAAAATACGGACTTAATATCTGGGGCCAAAAACTCAATACTCTAAGATTTGCTGATGACGTGGTTCTTTTATCTGACTCACCGAAAGACATACAATCAATGGTAACTGAACTCGCTTCCACTAGCAAACACTATGGACTACACCTAAATCTGACAAAAACGAAGATTATGACAAACCACTTAAAAATAGACATATTTCTAAATAACACGAAATTAGACTATGTTGAAGATTATATATATCTGGGTCAACTGAAATCGTTTATAAGGCAGGACGAAAAAGAAATAAATCGAAGAATAGACACCACTTGGAAACAATACTGGAGTGTTAAAGAAATTTTAGACTCGAAGATAAGTGACTACACGAGGAAAACCATAATAGACTCAACAATTTTACCAGTAATGACACACGGCCTCGAAACATTGGGACTGACATCAAGCTCACATGAAAAACTGCGGATCTGCCAAACAAAAATAGAACGAAAACTATTAAACATTAGACAAATACACAGAATTAGAAACGAAGAAATAAGAAAGAGAACGAAAATAGTTGACGTGATACAAAGAACAAAACAATTGAAATGGAGCTGGCTGGACATGTATCGAGAATAGAAGACGAAAGATGGACAAAACGAATAACCAAATGGACACCCTTGGGCTTAGGCGAAAAAGGACCAAACGGCCGGCCAAAAACGAGGTGGGCTGTTGACCTGAGACGATTTAATCAAAACTGGTATAATGACGCCAAGTGCAGAGATATATGGGCAGCAATAGGGGAGGCTTATGCCGAGAACTAATGTTATTTTGAAACAATTTTCTATTAATTTGTAACTTATATATTTGTAATTTACTTTTTATTTTATCGTAAGTGAATAGTTAATTTAATGGTGAATAAAGCTTAAAATAATAATAAAAAATAATCTCTGAAAAAAAATAGGTAGTATTTTTTAAACAGTTTACCATTACAATATGTACTATGTTTTTTCTATTGTCATCTAAAAATAATTCTTTTGAATGCTTAAATTATGATTTCACTTTAAACAGAAAATAATAGCAAAGATCATTGTAAGCTGTGACGTCATAGAAATACCCAGATATACCATGATAGCAAATTGGGTGTATCCAATGACCCTACCTTTTCTGTTTATCTTGGAGAGAAGGAACGTTTTCATTCATAACTTTTGCGAGCGCTCGTAAATGTTCACTAATATTGCTTGGTGAATAGGTTTATGAGGCTCTTAAGTAACGATCGCTCGGTAAATACCAGCCTAAGAGTTATACGTCGCGTTGTAAGCAAAAGTTCGGTTGGTCTCTTATGATTTTAGCTTCTCGAAATCGAACGTTTTCACAGCATCTGCTCTGCGTTGTGGCGTTATGGATATCCGCATACGTAGCCTAGCTACCATCAAATTAGTGATCCGAGTCTATGTTAGCCCCTCGAATGTTCGGACATCCAAAAGACTGAAATTATGTTTCGTGTCTAACGCAGCGTGGTCGGTTTGATTGACGGTTCGTTGATCACGGGATCGCCAAATCCCCTTGTGTATATTGAGGTGTGGCAATCGGGTGCTTGAGATTCCAAATCTTGCGTTGAAGCCACCAAGAATGATCTTCTCGTTGTACTATTTGTATCGACTCTTTAAATATCGACTCCATTTAAAGTCAATTTTTATAATCTCGACAGACATGAATATCCACTGATTGAAAGACTGACAGATCAAAGAATCGAAAAGAACCTATCGACTTCACGCATAACGAAAATTGATCAGTGCACTGGGTTACCACACTTTAAATCTCAACTTTTTTATTTTATCAAGCAAATTTTATTGAAAAAAAAAATTAAATAAGTTACTTTTTGATATTCAGAATTACAGAAGGGACAAATTAAGAACATGTTTTCTAAACGAAAAATTATAGAGGGGGACGGTTTCCAATAAACAAAATAGTTTTTGCCAAAACTATAGCTGCAAGTTTGTGTGTAAAAGAACAAATTAGCAGACACAAAAGGGCTGACAAATTTTCTAAAAACGAACAAAATGTATATCTGTAGGAATGGTTTAACTGGGTCATTATTAGTTATTATTCTCTACAAAACTTCGATGGACAATATGTCCTTTAGAACATTTTTCAGCGAAACTCTCAATTACCATATTGGAATATAGAAGCACCGTTTGGAGATCCGAACATGAGCTGCTGAGAGAGTAGCCCGGGAGCTCTATGGTCTGAAAAGAAAAGAGAGACGCTGACCCCCAGGTGAAAAACGAGAGAGCACGACGGTCGAGTTTATTGAGGGTTGTAGCGGCAGGGGTGATGTTCGAAAACTGTATCAAAGGGCGAAACGATCCACCTAACGATACAAAGCCAGAACGGAAGCCTGCCGAAATGAGAGTGGAAATATGGTTACATACACAGTCAGTGCTGAGGATCTGAAAAGAACACTTCTCTAGACTAGTTAACGGTGAAGGCAGCCAAGATATACCTTTAGTATGTAAAACAAACCATTCAACTTGGACAATGATGGCCAGCAGTTCTGTCCACCTGACCTAACCGAAGTGTGGCTGGCGACATACAAACTAAAGTCGTACAAGGCTGATGGTGCCGATGGCCTACCAGCCGAACTATTCAAATCAGCGGGAGATGAGTTGGTAAGGAACATACACCAACTCATCTGCAAAATTTGGTCAGATGAAAGTATGCCCGATGAATGGAACCTCGGTATAGTGTGCCCCATCAATAAAAAAGGAGATGCTCTGAAATGAACCAACTACAGAGAAACTAGTCTCCTGAACGTGGCTTATAAAATCTTGTCGGTTATCCTGTGTAACCCCTTAAAACCTTTCGTCAACGATCTAATCGGCCCCTATCATTGTGCTTTTAGGTCAGGCAAGCCAACCTCAACTCGATCAAATGTTCACACTCCGACAGATTTTAGAAAAAGAAAACATGAATTCCAGATCGATACACAACACTAAGCTTATCGATTTAAAAGTCGCGTATGCTATCGTGAAAAAGGGACGAATTATAAAGGGCCTTGTCATATTTCAGCAACCCTACCAAACTCGTCCGTTTGTGCAGGATGACTATGTAGAATTCAGGGCTCCACTATTACCTCGCAAAATGACATCAGTGCAGAGATCAAATGAATAATTACTTTTGCTAACCGCATTTAGTAATAAGGCCCTCTATCAGAGCAGAGAACCAAGGAGACTTTATATAAGACCCTTATCATCCCGGCCTTGCTGCTGCTCTATGGGACAGAAGCATGGACTTTGAAAAATCGAATGAATGTTATTTTTTTTCAAAATATCGTTTAGTATCGGACGCTGACAAAAAAACTATACACTTTTTTACTCATTTAAAATTTTTAATTTTTGAAAGCAATACAAAACTTGTATATGTATATATGTGACTTTCCAAGGTCTTGAAATTTTGAGATTTTGTCAAAAACCACTTGAACATTTTTAATTAAACAACAACAACTTAAGTGTTCTACCACACTACCACCAAGTTATTTTTTGGCTAAAGTTATAGCTATTTCGAGTGCCAATCCGATCATCAGACTTCTTTGTGTGGTGCTGAGTCTTAATATGTTCATTTTTATTTGACAAGCTTTGCCCATCATAAGGATTGAATTTAAGACTCAACACCACACAAAGAAGTCTGATGATCGGGTTGACACTCGTGAAATAGCTATAACTTCAGCCAAAAAATGACTTGGTTGTAGAACACTAAAGTTGAGTGTGTTTTATAATACAAATTCTATATACTACTGAAATACATCAGCCAACGACTTAGCATTATTTAATTGGACTTGTTGAATTATTGATTCAATATAGCTTTTAATGGCCTTTAGTCCATAAAAATTGGCGTTTCGTCCCGGCGTTCTCACTTGGACTCTTCAGTTGACACTAAAGTTGTTCATCTGGAGGAAGAGCTGTAAGATGAGCAGGCCTCATCCAGCTCTAAGTGGGGGGCACAATAGATCTCAACGTCCCTCAAATTTTCATTCATTTATTCAACACCCCAAACTGTTAAACAAATACTTGAATTGTATCGCGCGATTTTTTGCAGCTAAACAAAATGTAACAATGCCCCCAAAAATGAAATAACACCCCAAAAGTTATTTATTTATTTTTTTTGGCCCTTATTTCCTGGGGCTTAATTTCGCGGAGCCGGAATTTGTACAAATTTAAAAGAAAGGAACTTCTTCGCCCGGTTAAATACAAGTATTTCTAAAAAACTCAGCAGATGGCAAGAAATGTATAGAACTTTTCGTATTTCTGTGATAATAGCGATCTATCGTGGTCTCTATTATCTTAAAAATTAGATAACTTAAATTAGTAAGAAATACGTTTTCTTGTCAGCCAGATAATTAAGGAGATAGTTTGCAAAACAGAGTAAAGAATAGGTTGAACACTGAAAAATTAAGAAATTTTATAATATTGGTACATCATTTTTGTAAGTATAGGATAATAACTTGTCTTCTCTGGAGAATTATTACCAATATAATTCAAAAAATTCGGAAACGTTTTTTTTACATTCATTACACTATATGTATATTAAATAATATGTTATACTAAAATTAATTATTTTTATTTATGAAATTCTGTTTAAAAAAAACACTTCACGTTTAAATCTAAATTATTCTTGAAATATTCACACCAACAGTTAACTAATAGTATTATCCACTATTTTTGTGCAGAAAATAAAATATACACTCAACTTATTTATAATTTCTTTTTGTCATAAAAAGCAACTTAGTATCAAGCATAAAAATCAAAGTATTTAAACAAGCATTAAATTATATTTAAAAGTAAAAATATGATAAAGCAATTTATAGATAACAATAATAATAGTTATATTCACACCAGTAATTAAGCTAAACGCTATTCAATGTTCTAATGATAGGTTTGAGGGTTATTCCTGAGATTTAAAATTTTGTATTCAGTGAAAAAGCCAACGTGTTGTTAATGTAAGTGGGTAAGTTATATAATGGTTGAGTGTGGTTAAGGTGTGTTTTTTTTTGTTTGGATAGAAATATCTGTTTTTTTGTTAAACGTGTTGATTTAATTATAACATCAAAGGTAACTCAACTAAGCTTTTTACTTTTAATACACAAAAAATTATACACAAGAGTTCTGTTTAGAGGTTGCTTGATAATGTTAATGTCTCTATCCTAGTGACAGATTTAAAACAAAAAAATTATCAGACATTAATGTTTTATGTATCAGGTTCAAATTCAAAAAAAGGTACTATAAAAGGAAAAATGATTAAAATTTGAAATAAGATATTTTACAAATAAACTATATTCACGAAATAAAAAAGACATAAAACTCATTATAAGAGTAGGTACAACTGTAGAAGTCTACTAAAATACTATACATTTTTCTTAATTTTCCAATTGTGGGGCTACTCGTACCTTTAAATCAAATGAAATTTTTCTTTGATTCTTCTTCACCCGATTTCAGAATTTATTTGTTCTAGCTTGATTAAGGCCAATTACTGGTGATGTGGGTAAAGCTGCTGATGCACCACCACCGGCTGGACTTATAGAACCTGGTGAGATTAGACTGGCGGCGGCACCAGCGGTAGCAGCACTTGTTGAAGGGACGGTATGTGTATTATGCGAGGTGTGCGAATGGGAATGCGAATGTGAATGCGAATGTTCAAGAAGTAATTTTGAACAATTTGATGCATCGCTCGTGCGTGAATCACTTGAACGGGTATTACTTTTAGAACGTGTCATTCGACCTAGAATTTTGTTTTGAATTTTGTCAAACTTGTGCTGAGATAATTTTGTATTTTGTTTCTAAAAACAAACAAAAAAAAATTTAATATAAAATAATCAACAAAAAATGATTAAAAATAAAAAAAAGCACCGAATAGATTAATAAATCGAGTACTTATAGAAGAGTTTAGTTTGGTAGTAAAATGTTTAGTAAAATGTATAAATAAAGAAGAATGGGCATTTTGGTCTACCTATTGCCAGTAGCGGATCTAGGATTTGGCTGTGGGGGAGGCTTGGAGTTTGGAGATCCAGTTTGAGACCTTAAGTAATAAAATTTGATGGCAAATATAAAGGCGCATCAAAAGATGGTATAGTATAGCTATACTAACTCTGTTCAACAAAAATTGTCAAAACAGTGCTTATGGGCGAGCTTTTATTCAAAACAGTGGCGCCTGTGTATACTTTCACGACACTGAATTGAGAAAACTCCCAAAAAAAAGATACTAACCCACTCAACAACGTACAGGAATTGCTGTTGTAATGCTCTGCAAAATATCGTTTACTCCACCGTCCTTATTTCATGCCCAAAGCAAAGCACACTGATCATATAATAATTTCTACTCTGGCTGTGTGAGCTAAAAAAAAATATATTCCAACAGAGTTATCATTACCCATTGAAAGCAATACAAAAGAGCTTTTTCAGTGGTTTTTATGAAATAGCTTTCTGTTTTATTAAGGTGAGATATAATGCTAAATACGGAAACCCTATGAGAGCTTTTAGTTGAAAGAGACTTAAGCAAGCCAATGCGACCAGACAGAGATACAAACGTCCTATCTTCCCTGTACTGACAATTTTTGTTGAACAGAGTATAGTTATTGTAGTAATAGCCTGCTTATAATCATAACTTATTCTATTACTTCAATTTTTAGCCATATAGCCTTGGACCACACAAACAATTTCGTTTATTAATATTGTTTAAAAATTGATAAGATACCTACCTTATGTAGGTATATTTGTAAATTTGCTGTGGATTTGAATACTGTTTTTGGCTAGTCAGAAAAATGATATTTTAGTAGTCTTGCTCTTGCTGTAGAGTACCCACCTGTTTTTTTTTTTCAAACTATCACTGTAAAGCACAGGCAATAATATTTTGCCGATTGAAAAATAAAATATAAAAACATCAAGACTTTTAGTGGGACATAAGACTAAGCTGCTTTAAAAAATAACCTGCGGCCCACTTCTGCAAGCGTGAATGAATTTTCGGGTACGCAGCATATATACCCTTTCTATTCCTGGTCTAAAAATATGTCCATAAATTTGCACGTCACTCTAGTCTATATAGGGATTGCAGATATTCCCGTGCACCTGCATGATTTTCTGAGTGCACAGAGAAAACTCACGCTTTTAGAATTTGGCTCATTGGTCCTTGTTCTTTGATTAGAGAATTTGTATGTAACTACTTAGTTTAAAAGATTAGATTTCAATCATAGAGTAAGAATGGGAGCATTGAAAATGATTTGCATTTGCTAGATAAAACAAAAACATAACCAATTGTTTGCACTTAAACAAAATTCCATTAATTAAAATTAAGTTGAAGCAAGATATGTTATATAGAACTCCTTATTTAACATAAATACACAATAAAAATAAATAGTTCCATATGTGTTTGAATTCTAAAATTCTTGTAAGGAGGTGATGTTGACAACCTATCGTGATGCAATAAGGTACATTATAACTGCAACTTTGCAATCGGATAAAAGCACATTTTTGTATTTCATCTTCATTTGGCTATGAACGGGCTCGACTGTACAATGTTTTCTTCCTTTCGACTTCGTCAATTGTACTAACTATCTTTAACTACAAGTGAACCTACTGCTATTGATAGAATAGATAAAAATAGTTTTTGTTGTTTATTTCAGAACGTTTGGAGCTTTCAATCCTTCAGTAAAATATAAAGTAAGGAACATAAAAAGGTCACAAATATTAAATAATTTATAAAGTAAGGAACGATTTTATCATTTATCTGTCCGATTGAGTGTCACAACAGCTTGTCTTTAATAACCATAATTCAAAAAGCATTATTTTTTTTTTTTTTATTTTAAGTTTGTTTAGAATTTGAATTAATAATTTCTGAATAATTAAGTAATTTAGGTAGGTGAAAAAAAAAAACATTAACTAAAATTGCTTTAAATTTTGTTGAAGTTTTCACGAATTTGTAGATAGTTTTTTTATTTTGTGTATATCTTAAGGGCAGTATTTTTAAACCTTTATCTGGAGGATCCGTTTAGAATTTTGTAAGTTACGATTTTTTTTTATATTAATTCGTTTTTGCTCTTGTTAAATTAATCAACAAATGTTTTTTGAACATTATCTTATACCTAATCGTAGGAGGTTTAAGACAATAAGTCAATTTGTGCGTGGATTTTGTTTTACAAATTTGTAAAATTTTGTATCAACTTTTCAATTTTATGCGCCAAAAATCGAAACGAATATTAATTCAATCACATTTTTAGAATGAGTTTGTACAACATTTTCCGATTAAGTTTGCATACAAATTTAAGTCATCCTTGCTTTAATTTTTCACCTCATTCATAAAGATCTGATATATTTTGCTTGGGACAAACCATCTTCAGAATTAGGTACAAGAACAGCCACATTTATCTCTCATCTTCTTGTGACTATAAGTGACCTCTGCTGTATATCACTTCTATCAGTGGTACGAGCTACAAAATAGATTTTTACATTGAAATCCAAGAAAAAATAAAGTTAGGAACGATTGTACCTGTAATTATAATTCAAAAAGTACTAAATTTTAAATTTTCTATTTTCTACAACTATTTAATCCTACTATATGTAGAGAATATGCTACCAAGAATCTTAAATTACAACTTTTGTACCACATCAATTTTCCGTATAAAGTTTTGAATAATTAAGTCAATTAGGGAGGTACCAAAACATTAACTCAAATTGATTTTCATTTTTGTTTTCAAAGTTTTCATGCAATTGTAGATTGATTTTTTTTTCAATTAATCTTTTATGCCTGGCTTAATGAAGTATTTTAAAATCTTTATATCGGGGACTAGTTGGTTGCAGGACCCCAAAGGCGCCCGTCGAACATAATTATGTTAGCCAGGGCTGAGCGCAAATATGTATGAAATTTAGTTGACAAACTCACCGTTCACTTTCATTAAAAAGTTAATTAATAAAATTTTACCATCATAGCAGCGTTACCCAGTCAGTGAGTCAGAAAAGAGCGTTAATATATGCATATTTTGTATGTATAATTTATAATAAAAATATAAAACATAATGGAATAATTTCTCATCACTTTTGTCTAAGCAAGTAACCAAAGATATTTATTTTTACAAGAAATTTAGTTTGAAAAAAGTTAATTCATAAGATAATTAACACCTAAAGTCTCAATCCACTATGCCAACAAAAATCTTTCCTTTCCTTCTATTCCTTCTAACTAGTGCCGTGCTTTGCATTTAAATGACCTGAGGTCTTACAGGCTTATAGTTAAATTATTATTATTATTTTATTATTAATTCTTTTGGAAAATTTGATACTCTGCTGTAGTTGTGCTCTGCAGTCTGCCTCCAATAAAATACCTACAAACTTGTAGCTAATTATTTATGTCATCGTTTTTTTTTTCATTCTTTCATTCTCTTCTTACTTCTTTGGTATCACAAACAAATTGCACAGGCACGAAACATCGCCCAACCATCAATTCGATACGCTGCGATGTTCATCGCTTACAAAAAAATGGTCATTTTAATTTTGTAGGCAGCTTCTGTGATAACACCAACAAAATTTTTCGCAAAATGCCCCTACTACGCTTAAGTTCATTTTCATTTGTATTCATTTGTACTTTATTCATTTTGATAACACCATCATTTGTGCAAAACGAGCCTATAAACATTTTCAATGTTAATTGTCTTGGACCTAAAAAATTTTTAAAACTAAGCCCCAAAATTCTCTAAGCCAAGGCCGTAAAAAACAATTCCTGTTGTATTAAACATTTAGACTAAGCTTGACATCCCGTTGTTCTCCAATTGTTTTAACCTCAACTGCATTTCTTTCATTAAATAAGTGTTAACTGTTGTTGAGTTTGACGTTTTTTAAATTATTTCTTCAAGCCTTAGCCCACACCTCGGACTTTGACAGTCCCCTTATTAGTCTCAAGCTGTTTTTTTTCGACCCAATTTTCTGGGTTTTGTTTTAGGGGAAAATTGTTGTTGGATAAAGCATGTCCATTATTCATAACCCAACTTGAATTTTTGTCCAATTCGCTTCTGGCTTTAGCCCCAACCTTAGGGCTTAGAAAAAATTTACATAACATGTAACCAACCACGTTGTTTTGTCCATCAAATTTCATGTCTTAACAATAATTTAGATGAATATAAAACTCTACACGTTGTAATGTATTGCTTTCTATATTTCAAATTATTTTAAGAATCGGCTGTGGGGGGGGCTTTAGCCCCTATAGCCACCCCCCTGGATCCGCCACTGCCTATTGCCCACGAATGAGATATATGTATATCGTTGGAAAGCTTAGTCCTAGTAGATCTTTTTTTTTTGTATGGACACCAAAGCTGTAAACCATGGGGTTTAGGCAGTATATGACAACAAAGATTGCAATTAGAGCAAAAATTAAATGCAATAGTGTTCCATTGAAATGACAGTATTGGTCACTTTCGATGAACTGAATAGACCCCAAAATAAAGGAACTTGTATACCAAATGGCTAATAATAGCGAATAATGTCATGGTTGGCGAACGATTCACTAAACACTATGGGCCTTACCAATAATCAAATTTAGAGATCACTTAAATATTTAAGTGGACTCTGAATAATGAACCATACCAATAATCAATTTAATAGTCAGCTTAACGCTAAACGTCACTTAAAATTTTAGAGTAAAGAAACGCATGTTTAAACTCGTGATTAAGTGTAAACGCCACGTTTGTGCTGTCATTCTGAAAAGCAAAGGAGAAAAATAATTACCCTTATCCTGTATGTTTGTCGCTTACAATTGAATTAAATTGCTTGTTCGTGAATTTTGTTCGCAAAGCTATAAAACTAATAAGGTAATCAAAAAAAAAAAACACTTATTCCTTCTTATTTGTAAATTTCAATTTGAGAGTGAATGGCGGAAAATTAACACTAAAAATGTCATTGGCGGCTATCAAAAACCTATGTAGGGATATCCAGATAGGTTTTTGTTGTTGTAATCCCATGTAAAAAAAAACAGCTGATTACAAAACAGCTTTTGCTGTTGGATAGCTATCCATGCTATCCGAAAAATTTTGGTTTACGTTTGTATCCCAAGCGAAACTGTTAAAAAAGCCGACTACAAATTCAAAGTCGAGATTTGTTTGCCGTCATCGAGTTGTATTTTTGATCTTTTCAGAAAAAATTAAAAGAATAAATTGCAAATTACTGTACTATAACGAAGAATTTTGCTAAAAATACTTTCAATTAACCTATCCGGTTTTGGTTGATCAGAAACCTATGGCTAGGAATCTATCATAGATAGGCTATCGCATCGATTCTTGAACGCGGCCATTTCCATTCACAGAAGCTGTCTGTTTGGCAACAAATGTAGTAGATAATGTAGTTGAGCACTGACGTGTCTAATTTGGTTATTGGTTAACACAGAAATTAACTCGACTCTAAAGTTTAACGTGGCGTTTATCTAAACGCTTGTTTAGTCATTAATTATTGGTAAGGCCCTATGAAAATTCAACTTTTTTTTTATTCGATTTAGTGAAATTAATGAATGGGAATAATTGTCCGTCTAGTGCCCACAATTGAGATATACGACATTGGAAAGCTTGGTTCAAGAGCATCATCTTTGTATATGGACACGGAAATGTAACCCATGGGGCTTAGGCAATATATTACAAAATATAAAACAATTCATTTATGTCTATTCGTATTTGCAAAGTGTTTTTCTTATTTTTTTGGTCGCTTATTATAGCCAACTCCCACTGTTTATGACAAACAAAAAATGCTCGCACGTTGGTACACTCCATAGTACCCAATCATTTTCATACCAGGTCCCATATATTTTTTTCCATTCTCCTTTAATTTATTAAGAGATATTAGAAGAGTATAATTGATAATCTTGATTTAACAATACTAAGTGCTTTTAATATATGGGTTTGTATATTTTCATACGAGTGGACAAGAAGGTTAAAAAAAATATTCGGTCAAACTATTCAACATTTCAACATAAGATGTATTATTTTTTGAATACAACTATCTACACAAACATTAATTTTCATTGCAAAAAATGTTTTTATAAGTTCCGACTATCTTACCAACAACAGGTGGGTTAAGCAAGGGAATCATAAGCGCCCAACTAGTTTTAGAAAAAATACTAGCTGGACATGTTGTTTATGAATCTGTTTCTATGTATGTAGGTACCTATCTATACTTCTATCTTCCGTGGCATCTTTATGAGTGGTTATTACGCGAAAAATTATAAATTAAAATATTGACACAGGAAAGAAGTCAAAAATTTGAAAATTAGCCAACGTCAAATGCAAAATAATAAAACAGGTAACACTCAAGTTTATTTGTAATATGGCTAGCCACGAGAAGAGACTCTGTGAGACTTTTGTAAGTCTCGTCTCGGTCTCGTTAAAATCGAAAATTTTCAGTCTCGTTTCGGTCTTGTGTCGGTCTCGTATAACTAAGTCTAGTCTCGGACAGTAGATGACGGATATAAGAAAGTCTCATATAAGAAAAACACGCTTATAAGACGGACATTCCAAAACACCATGCACATTCCCATAAAGGTACGTGGTAAATAAACCTCATATAAGAAAAACGTTTGTAAGAAAAACACTGATATAAGAAACTTATTCTGATACAAATTCCATTCACTAAATAGAAAATTAATTTTTTATAAGAAATTTTCTCGTGAAAACTTTCAAATGATGCGCCGTTTAAATTTTACAACCATTATTGAATGGCAAAAGAAATGGTAGATTGAAGATCAGCGAGAAAGAAAACATTCCATACATTGACATTGGATACATTTTATTTCTTATGTATTTTTATTTATACAAGAAATTTTCTTTCTTACATATATATTTCATTTATATAAGAAATTTTATTTCTTATGTACAATTTTGTATATAAGAAAACACCGGTATAAGAAAGGAATTCTGTGGATTTTTTGAGTTTCTTATATCCGTCATCCACTGTATTTCCGGACAACTTGTTGATTATTGGAACGAAATATTTTCGATTGCACATATTCAGTGCAGAAGAAAAAAAATATTAAAATTAAATTGGATTTTTTAATTTATTAGACTCTCTGTTAATTTCGATCTAAATATACAGTCTAGTCTCTGTCTCGTATCGGTTGCTTAAAAGGCAGTCTCGTCTCGTCTTGTCTCGGTCTCGTCATGCGAGACCGAGATCGAGACTGCCAGCCCTATTTTGTAAGTATTTGAAAAAGAAATTCATTAAAAAAATTGATTTTTATTCGACTTCAATATTGATAATAATTTATTAAATTGAGAAAGACACAGCGAGGTTTATTATCTTGGAACCAATGGAGGTGGTCATTTTTAACATTATTGACCACCCTAAAGCAATTATGAAAAACATTTTTTACTTTTAAAAATTTTCTTCTGAATTTTTAAATTTTAAAAGACAACATTTCAAACAAGTTCTAACTTGTCAATAATAGAAAGATAGTTATTTTAGAAAGTGGTAATTTATAAGATTTTGATGCTTTTAAGTGTTCACTTAGTTCAACTTTCAAAATTTGACAGTTTAAAGGAAGAACAAACAAAAAAATCAAAAGTTGGTAAACAAAAAATCCTAGGATTGGTCAGAAAAAATTGAACTGGTTGTTTAAATGGTCATCATTTGCAAAACATTGGAGCCAGGGAAAAGCCAATACAAATTCAACTGTACAAAGTATTTCATTATGCGCCTGGCTGTACACAAAGGTGTACGCAGGATTACGTTCAGATGGTTTGCAAAGCCATTAAAGAACCAGATTCACTGAATTTCATATTTATTTCGATTCTTTAAACATTGGTTGGAAGTTGGGTCAGACGACTTTGCAAATTGTAAAACATAAGTATCGGGTTTTTCAATAAGAGCGCTACAAAAGTTTTTTTTTAATAAAACAAAAACGGTTTTGGATATCAATGAAATTCTTTATTTCTGACGTTTGATGCCATTATGTTTGAAATTCGATTTCTTTTGCATGGCCACCACGGGCACGCTTGCAGAAGTTCAGACGCTGAACCCAATTTTCGACGGTTTTCTAGCATAAATCGGCCGATACTGCTACAATTTCACGTTCGATATTTACGAAGTTCATCAATCGTCGCTGGCTTGTTGGCATAGACCACAGACTTGACGTAGCCCCACAGGAAATAGTCTAACGGCGTCAAATCGCACGACCGATGCGGCCAAGCGACTGGACCATTTCGTGAGATAACACGTTCTCCAAACTTGGTTTCCATTAAATTGATTGTGATATTCGCTGTATGGCTTGTGGCGCCGTCCTGTTGGAACCACACGTCCTCCAAGTGCATATCATCCAATTGGGGGCAAAAATATTCGGTTATCATTGAACGGTAGCGATCCCCATTCACAGTAACGTGCCGGTCTTGATCATCACGGAAGAAGTACGGCCCAATGACGCCACCGAGGCATAAACCACACCAAACCGAAATTTTTTCGGGACGTAATGATGACTCTTGGAGTACGTGTGGATTGCTGCTTGACCAATACCACATATTTTGTTTATTGACGAAGCCATTCAGCCAGAAATGAGCCTCATCGCTGAAGATGATTTTTCGATGAAAATCCGATTCATTTTCAAGTTGTTGCTCAGCCCAATTCACGAACATACGACGCTTTTGGTGGTCAAGCGGCTTCAGTTCTTGCGACAATTTAATCTTGTTAGGATGTAGGCCAAGATCTTTTCGCAAAATTCGCCACAACGACGTCACAGAGATGCCCAACGCTTGAGAACGACGTGTGAGATGATGTGTGAGACACATTTGGGATTTTTGCAAACTAAAGCCTCAGCGGCAGCAATATTCTCGACACTACGAGCACTTCTTTGTCTCACTGGCACAGGAACATTTTGTACTGTGTCTGTGGATTCAATTTTTTCCACTAGACGCTCAATTGTTGATTTGCTAGGGCGATTATGACGACCATAAATTGGACGAAGCGCTCTTAACGTTGAAGCCACTGACTCCGAATTTCGGTAGTAAATTTTAATAATTTCGACTCGTTGTTGGCTCGTATATCTTTCCATTATGAAATGGCAAACCTTACTGAAGAGAAATGTCAAAAGAGCGGCAAGAAATATGGCGTCGTTTGCTGTCCCTGTTGCTCTACTTTTGTAGCGTCCCTGTTGAAAAACCCTTTATATAGATATCATTTTTTTTTTTTAATAAAAACATGAATTTTGGGTGTTACAAAATAGGGCTCTCATCATGTAACACTGACGATATCATTTTCGATAGCTATGCTACACGTAAGAATACAAAACGTCTATCGTTCAAACGATATCGAATTGACGATGTGAGTTTTGCTTCTTGTAATTAAAAAAGCTGTCATTCGCTATCGTCTCGACTGCTCGATACCTAATTAGCTATCGTCTTGGTATGTTTTGTTAGTTTAAGATGTAATTTCTTATATTTTACGAGCCGACAAAAAATCTTGGGACTGCATGTATAATCAAAACATAATTATAAGGGTTTATAGGTGCATGTGTCATTGTATTGAAAGCAGTTCTACCTCCACAACAGTAATTTATCATACACCGTTTGAGAGGTTATTGCATGCAGCACGTTGTTTTCTAAATAGAATAATAATGCAATTCTTTAACTGGTATACCAACTCAACAGTAATGTGTCATACTTCGTTCAAAAGGTTATTGGTGTTTTGAAGCGGAGTTATCTATCGAACTAGCTTAACGGCTATAAAATATGTATATACATACATATTTGCATTTGTGAGTATTGTCCAACGCAACATTTTAACTACATCCCAGCGGGAAATATCGTCCCCAATGAATTTTATAGCTGAATTCTTCAATCAATTCACTAGCCAAATAATAAAAGGAAACGTCATGCAATGATTTAGTCAGTGAAGAGTCATGCGAGGTTTCCTCAGTTCATAGATTTGAACCCACTTTTTGCTTTGTGTGTAGAAAACAACAAGACAACAGCAATCAATCCACTAGCCAGATAATACAAGGAAACGACATGTAATGATTTAATAAGTGAAGAGTCATGC
Source organism: Melangyna quadrimaculata (assembly GCA_949320155.1). Classification (NCBI taxonomy): domain Eukaryota; kingdom Metazoa; phylum Arthropoda; class Insecta; order Diptera; family Syrphidae; genus Melangyna; species Melangyna quadrimaculata. Next base: position 441,088,323 of record OX439483.1, read on the forward strand.
AAGGTTTCCTCAGTTCATAGATTTGAACCCACTTTCTGTTTTGTGTTTAGAAAACAACCCTTTCTGTCGTTCAATTAAAAATTGCTTTTGATATGGAAAATTATAAGATGAAAAAACTGTTGAAAAAACATGTAGAAGATCATCAGTTCATCTTCTACGTCCACTCATATGCTTTGTAAACTGTGCACCGCCATTGTGTGTTTTGATAGAAGTTGATTTTTTTTTTGTGTTCTCTATGTTGACATTGTCTACTGACAGTAAATATTATAAGAGGACTTATGAATTTCCATTAAAAAGGGGCAATCTCAGATTTTCTCAAAGTATTTTAGTTTTTTGGTTCATCACCACTTCGCAAATGAAGTGGTGATTAACCAACAACCAACTGACCTAGTGATTTAACTTTAATTTAAAGTTTTAGTTCTATATTTTAATTTACCAATCACAAATAATTCACAACACAACATTGTTAATGAATTTACTATTTATTTAATTTTGTTCACATTTTTCATATTGAATTAACTAATTGCTGAATAAACAACTACCTACTTCTATATCTTGTGATTTGATAATTGAATTTTTATTACCATTTTCATCGAAAATATTGAACTGATGAATAAACCACATACATTTATGCAGTGAATTCATAGATTATGCAACCACCATGTTTTTCATCAACTGGGTCGGTGAATAAACAACTTCCAACGAAGTAGTGATTTCGTTGGCGAATTTGCATCGGATTTTCAGCATGTGCTTCCCGCCTAGGACATGCCCATGTTAATTTCATCAAAGGAATCAGCTGAAAAGTGGACGGTGCAGCTGCCATTCCTCAAGGAAAAAGCTGATTTTTCCTCAATGAATTTTTAAATTTTTCCCGCTGGGATATCTAATAACCGACACCCACGGCCACGACGATATTGAAAGAAACTGCCATTATGCCTTAAGACCTTATAAAATTAATTTCCACTAAAATAAAAGCCCAACAGCAAACAAAACGAATTTTCTCGCGATGACAGTACAATATTTCTGATGTTTTATGTTTCAAACATGTTTTTCAGAGACTCTCAAACTATCAAGAACGAGAACGATACGTGAGTAGAAGTGTAACGTGAAGCAAATTATTGTCGATATCGTTTCTAGCTATCGTCTGGATGATAGTCGTCAGAAAAGTTACGTGATGAGAGCCCAGAATTTAAATTTCTTCACTTAAACTTAGTTCTTAATTGTTTTGTCTACGAAAATTATATAAAAAACTGTCCTTACATCCAAAAAAAATTTCGACAAAGCTTAATTTTAGTGGAGAACTTCATTTTGTGAAAATAAAAAAAAATAAATTTCTCGGGAGTTATTAAACAAAACAAGAAAAATCAATTTTTTTTTTAAGATGGTGGTATTTCACTTACGGTAACACTCTTAAAACATCAACAACAAAAATGTCCCCACCCAAAAATATAATACACTAGCTGACCCAGCGAACCTCTTTCCGCCTTGATTTCGAAATGTAATGAAAATAATGATTCCTAGTATGCACAATGGCGAATTGTTAGATTTTGAATGACGAAATTTAAATTATCGACATCATTGTTTTTCACAGCCAAAATCACTCGTGTACTCAGCCGAAATCTTCAACATAATTCTGAGCGATATTCGGGAAAACATTCGTGATGGATGACGTTTTCCGGCGCTGTTGTAAAGTGGCAACAATTAGGTGGAAATTCAATCAGGCCGGAAAACGGACCACTGGAAATCACGACGCGAACTAGTCATCTCGTAAAGCGTTTGACGGAAATCACCTGACAGGTAAATTATTGTGCCACCGAAATGTCGTTTACCACTTCGTTAATCATTCAACTTGCGACAAAGGACGTTTGTGACTCGTTCCATATGCTAATATTACATTGCTGAAATACTTTCGCCGTCACAAATTTCTTTGAAATGTTGGCTGTAGATTCTTCATCAACTTGCAGCTTCAATAGCATTATCAGTGCTGTTTTACTGCCTTCCAACATCCTATGCGCTATCCCAAATACTTTGAGCAGAATGGAAATTAAAAACAAATGATAAAATGTTATTTTATCTGATTCCTTTATATTCCTTCCTCGGTCCAACCCGAACCCATATCAATCCAAAAATCATGAAAATCGAACGATCCTTTTGGGTGTAAGGTATGTACTTAAAAAGGATCTTTCCGTTCCAGTTTTTCTGGAAATTTTCCAGAATTTTTTCGCCAGTATCATATGTCCTTCCTTGTGACAATACGAATTCATCAAGCCCAGAACCGTGAAAATCGAAGTATCCATTCTCAGTTATGCACTAAAACAGGATCTTCCCGGATTTCCAATTTTCTAAACCAGTGTCGCAAACATTTAATCTGTTATTCCTGCAGTAAATTAACTGTTATATACCAAAAATGAAATCATGGGCCAACATTTTGTAAAATTTAAATAGACTACGTAAGAAAATTTAATTTGACGGTAGTTTTTATTCTCTTGTATTTTTTAAATGACATTACATACGAACCAACCAGCACTCAGGAAGCCCTCAAGAAGGGGCCTTGGGCATTGAACCGATTTGCTACGCCATTGTTGGTTATAATTTTATTGCTCATTTCCTTCCTATAGACTTAGTGGAATTTGGTGTTCCTTATATATCTTAGATTTTTGGGTCAAATAAATTCTCAAATTCAGAATAATGCTCGTTTCACACACATTCGGTTCGGTCTCTTTTCGGTTTGTATTCGGCTGTGCCTGAAGTGTGTGAAACGATTAAACGGCAAAAATAAAAACCTAATAGAAACCGTAGAGCACCGTTTTATCGTTTCACACATATCAGGCACAGCCGAATACAAACCGAATAGAGACCGAACCGAATGAAACTGAATGTGTGTGAAACGAGCCTAAAGCTCGTTTCATTCGGTTCGGTCTCTATTCGTTTTGTATTCGGCTGTGCCTGATATGTGTGAAACGATAAAACGGCAAAAATAAAAACCTAATAGTAAACGTATAGCACCGAACGATCCCTCGACACGAATCGGTTTCATTCGGTTTCAAAACGGCACGTATTCGGGTCTAGGGCACACAAAGTAAACGAAGCGTTCACACATAGTCGGTTCGGTTTCGGTTTTTCTGAAGTTTTTTTTTTAATACATTTTATTTAATTTTAATTAGTAGTGAGTACAAACCGATTATGAACCGTCTGTTTGTGAAGGGGTATACATAGATGGAAACCGAAATCGAACCGAATATACAGACCGAACCGAATGAAACCGAATATGTGTGAAACGAGCCTAAGTGAACATTTATTTTAAATCGGAGTTTGCTGAGGTAAAAATAATTTCGAAAGTACCTTACTGTATCAAATTGTCATTTTATTCAACCTGAGTTATCTTATTTTCCTTTCAAAAATATGAAAGAAAACAAGCTATGGATTCTTTGAAAACAAAAATTAAATATTATGTGGTATCATATCAATGAAAATAATAACCAAGTAAATTAAGTAAGTGTTTTGAGGCGTGTTGTAGGACGTAGATGATTTGAATGGTTTGAAAATAAAATTCGAGTCCCTTAAAATAATTTGCTTAAGTGATACCTAAAGATAATTTGGAAAACAATTTAATCAGTTTATGAGCTGGCAAAATTATGTTTCTTTCTTTGTTTTTCTTTTCTGTTTTTTAAATATTCTTATACACGCTATTGCAAAATAAATTGCCTGCTTCAATTAATAAAATAATAACACAAATTGTAAAACCAATATATAAATCTAAATTAAACAAAATAAAAAAAAAAAACAATTAAATTATAAGATATAGAATGTAAAGTGCAATTGTGGTGGAATACAAACCTGTCTTACCTAACGACGGATTGGGTGAGTGCGGACGCAGCGATGCCATGCTGGGCTGACGTGACGGTGCCCTGACCGACATCCTGGAACCGCGGCGTTCTTGTCCATGTAACAATTTGCTGTCACGCAACAGTGACACATTCATTAGCCGTGGATTAGGGGTATTAAAGATGGTTCGATTCTCATGCCATCTAGCTCTGCAAACAGAAAGAAAAAAAAAAAAAACACAAAAGATTTTTAGATTAAGTTGGTAAATTGCACGCAAATAAATTAAAATCAGTAAATATATTATGAAAATATGTATATATTCATAAATGAAAATAAGTGCAATTTATTTTTTTTTTATTTCGGTTGTGTGATGAACGCAAAGTAGGTAAGTAGGTACTCAATTGCAGTGTTTCCCAACGTGGGGCCATCGCCCGACAGGGGTGCAATTTGATGTTATAGGGGGGGGGGGGGCAATTTAAAATTATGCTTCTTACACTTCTCTCTGAAATATCTAGGCTTCTTTGTTTCCACCCATAAAGATATATTTCTGAACATACCCAGGATCTGCATGCATCAATCGTATCAACTATTTGTTTCAAACTTCACTTCACTCAATGACACTTGACACATTTACCACAGATGCGTACACAACAATGTTCGCAGGAATACTTAAAATTCGCTGCTGTCCACGATGAACGTTCCCCTTTTGTATTTTATCCAGATTTGAAAGCGATAAATAAATCTCATTCCCATACCAATACAGATTTGAACTATGTGCGTACAAGGACGTACCTCCAAAGTTTATTAAAGACAAATTTGGAAAAAAGAAAGCATGAAAATATTTCTTGTTTGAGTTTCATTAACTACATAAAATGTTTTGAAAATTAACTTACGGTTCACTTATTGTCTATGGATTTCAAACTTTTGATGCTAAAAACTGTTCAGGTATCTAAAGGGTTTTTCAACAGGGACGCTACAAAAGTAGAGCAACAGGGGCAGCAAACGACGCCTTATTGCCGCTCTTTTGACATTTCTCTTCAGTAAGGTTTGCCATTTCATAATGAAAAGATATACGAGCCAACAACAAGTCGAAATTATTAAAATTTACTACCGAAATTCGGAGTCAGTTGCGTCAACGTTAAGAGCGCTACGTCCAATTTATGGTCGTCATAATCGTCCAAGCAGATCAACAATTGAGCGTCTAGTGGAAAAAATTTGAATCCACAGGCAAAGTACAAAATGTTCCCGTGCCAGTGAGACAAAGAAGTGCCCGTAGTGTCGAGAATATTGCTGCCGCTGAGGCTTCAGTTGCAGAAAGCCCAAATGTGTCTCTCACTCGGCGTTCTCAAGCGTTGGGCATCTCTGTGACGTCGTTGTGGCGATTTTTGCGAAAAGATCTTGGCCTAAATCCTTACAAGATTAAATGGACGCAAGAACTGAAGCCGCTTGACCACCAGAAGCGTCGTATGTTCGTGAATTGGGCTAAGCAACAACTTGAAAATGATTCGGATTTTCATCGAAAAATCATCTTCAGCGATGAGGCTCATTTCTGGCTGAATGGCTTCGTCAATAAATAAAATTTGCGGTATTGGTCAGGCAGCAATCCACACGTACTCCAAAAGTCATCATTACGTCCCGAAAAAATTTCGGTTTGGTGTGGTTTATGGCCCGGTGGCGTCATTGGGCCGTACTTCTTCCGTGATGATCAAGACCGGCACGTTACTGTGAATGGGGATCGCTACCGTTCAATGATAACCGAATATTTTTGGCTCCAATTGGATGATATGGACTTGGAGGACATGTGGTTTCAACAGGACGGCGCCACAAGCCACACAGCGAATGTCACAATCAATTTATTGGAAACCAAGTTTGGAGAACGTGTTATCTCACGTAATGGTCCAGTCGCTTGGCCGCCTCGGTCGTGCGATTTGACGCCTTTAGACTATTTCCTGTGGGGCTACGTCAAGTCTATGGTTTATACCAACAAGCCAGCGACGATTGATGAACTTCGTACGAATATCGAACGTGAAATTGCAGCAGTATCGGCCGATTTATGCTTGAAAACCGTCGAAAATTGGGTTCAGCGTCTGGACTTCTGCAAGCGTGCCCGTGGTGGCCATGCAAAAGAAATCGAATTCCATACATAATGGCATCAAACGTTTTTTCACAGGAATACAAAATTTCATTGATATCCAAAACCGTTTTTGTTTTATTTTAAAAAAAAATTTGTAACGCTCTTATTGAAAAACCCGATACATAAAATGTTATGGCCAGTCTTAATGTAAGGGTAACAAGATTGGCTGTCAGCTCATAAACCTAACCTAAACCCTAACCTAGGGCCAGGGGCACTTGGGTGTGAGGTTTCTGAGCACAAGAAAACACATAAAACAACTCTGCTTTAATGGCTATGCAAGCAATCAAGATATAATTATTTCCATCAAATCCGATAAATTTCTGTAAAAGTTGGAAAGTTGTATATGGAATAAAAGAAGACAAACAAAATGCGGTGTACCAAGTAAATCATATCAATTCTGACGGAAGTACTTTTACTATACATAATGTTTGTATCATGTAATTTTTTTTTCTATTTCTCAATTTTCTATGTAGTGATACTCAAAAACTTCATACCTTTTCGAGAATATCAGATATGCTGAATAATAAATTTGTGTTCTTCCAACCAAACCACAAAGTAGTTTTCAAAAGTCATAATCATAAACAAAACCCATTTCATTATTATATACATGAGTGATTTGATAAATCTATTCACTTTCGTTGAAATTGAAAATGTGAAATTTGAGCTAAGTCATTTACATACACATACATACATACATATATGTTTATACATTTTGCACAAGCAAAAACATTAATCAGAAACATTATTAAGCTTTCAAATGAGAAATAACCAAACAGCAGACCAGAAATCCTTTGTAATGTATACGAACTGTGCGGTTATGTTATAAGCGCATGTTTTCAGGCTGCTATTATAAACGCTATCGCATGACCACATAATGTCAATCAAAAAACTTTAATAAATTTTATTCGAAATGCAAATTTACAAATATGTATAGTATAATGTCAGTGGCAGAAAAATTGGGGTGGGGGCGGGGAGTTAAAGACAATTAATATAATTGCCACACTTAAAAAATATGAAAGCCATACTCGTATCGATATAAGGATTTATTTATTTCCGAACGGCCATCAATTTTGAGCTAATTAACATTAGTTAAAAGAGAATATAATTCGCATTACTGATGGGTTTTATCCGTATATTTACAGATTTAAACATACAAAATCGACGGTTATACCTGTTTGTAATATTTTGTACTAAACACATACTGCTGTATATAATAAAATATAAATATGTACATAGTTGGTAAACAGAAATAAAAAAAATTAAGCAAATATGGCGAATGAGCTGTTTATTTTTTGGTGGGTTCACTCTGGCGTATGAGTGATATTTTTGTTCAAAAGTCTCTTCGGATTTAAAAAATAATTAATTAATTAATTGAAATCATTATAGAGTGCAATTAATTCCCCCGCCGGAACGTTTCGCTTCAAATTGCATTGAGCGTGGTCACTGTATAATTTAAATAAAACATCAAATGAATTTGCTAATAAGCAAAACAAAAAAGAAAGAAATAAAAGCGAAAAAAAAATACTGATAAAATATTTTCACAGATAACAAATAATAACTACAAACATCAAACTTTTGTAGATTTATTCAAGCCTGCCACACTTTCATATTTGTTTTTTCTTTTTTTATATGCAACAATCACTGCACACTGAATAAGATGAAAGCTTTACTCCATATTCCGATGCAGTTTTTTCTGTCGTATTTGTTATTAAGCAACAAATGCTGAAACTTTTCAGCTCTCTCAGCACATATGAATACGTTGATGCAGAGAGATATTATAACCCTCATATATTCCTATTGATGGAATGGAAAATGTATGTGATTTCTTTTTGTTTGCAATTTGAATTGAGTATGAGTATGTTTATGTTTATTTATTTAATTTTTTTTTGTATTATTTTTGATTTTTTAACTTTTTGAATAAGAATTTTTTACCATTATTTGGTTTTGATGTGTTGGAAGGAGTTGCCGTGTGTTGTTTGTTTTGTTCATTTTTGAATAAATAATAATATGCTTGACATGTTTTTGTAAGCCATATGAATATGAAGGTATTTTATGGTTTTGATTATGAAAACAAGAAATTTCAAATATGCTTTAGAAATTGTTCTATCCGTCTATCTATCTAGAAATTTGTCTTTATTTTTACATACATATAGGCTTTAACTTTATTTTGTTTTTTTAAATATTAAAAAGAACATGCTCTATGAAAAGTTGTGGCGGTCGTGAATATACAAAATTAACACATTTAAAGGCTTACAAATCTTTTTACAAAAATAATTCTTTGATGTAACACACTTACTGCCATGGCTATCACATTAAATAGCCACCTATGTATTCAGTGGTGCCGTGGCTATCAATTATGATAACCAGGTATGTATTCATATAATCATATGAATATTAAAATTGATAGCTACTGGGATGAAATTTCAATACGAATCAAAAACCCTGGCACTCAGTAATGTTCTAAGTAAACTTAGTTTCAGCAATTTCATCTAGGTAAAGATTTTACAGCTACTTTTTTTTGTTTGTTTTTTATTATTAATTCAAAGAAATACATTATGTAATTCAAAGTAGATTAAATTTTTCTTTCCTTAAAAAATATAACTAAAAAATAAATAAACTTTTCAAAATTCAATTTATATCTTATTTTAAATGTTTTTATTTTATATCTAAATATTAGGAACATATGGAAATATTTAAGGATCTATTTTGCATTTATTTTCAAAGGAACTAGAATGTTGTTGAGCTCGAGGCTTTATTTATGTTGCAGATTGAAACAACCGCGGCACATTTGGACGTCTGTGAAGTTGGAAGGGCAACTTTCACCTAGAGTGACGGGACCAATGCAAGTAATTTGCAGTTTTTTTTTGCATTTATTTTGCATTTCTATTCCCGATTTTACAGTTCACCAAATAGTGGGTGTAATCGAGTGACCTGCTAACTTCACAGTGAAGTAAACAGGTCACATAATGTATCCCGCGAACCAAGCATGCTAAAGACTTAAAATAAGGTTCCGAATTTTCAGTTTATTTTGCACTTCAAGAAATTATATTTACAAATTTTGAAGTCCTCAATTTGAAAAAGAAATCATACTGCCGTGCTAACATCACTGTGAAATTAGCAGGTCATATAGTGCACCTTGAGAACTAAGCATGCTAGGAATTTCCAGTGAGGCTCCAAATTTTCATTTTATTTCGCATTTCAAGAAATTTTAGGTCCAAATTTTGAAGTCTTTATTTTTAAGAAATTAAAAAAAAATGACTTTAATATGAAATAAGCGAGTGTATCTCCAAAAATAAGCATGCTAGAAATTTGCAGTAAGTCAAGAAATTATAGTTCCAAATGTTTAAGTCCTCAATTTAAAAAAAAGTGTCATACTGCCCTGCCAAGTTCACTGTGAAGTTAGCAGGTCAGTATGAAATTTTTTTCAAATTGAGGACTTAAAAATTTGGAATTATAATTTATTGAAAATAAACTGCAAATTTAGAGATTTACTTCAAGTCTCTAGCATGCTCAGCCCTCGAGGTACACTCCGATCTGCTTACTTCACTGTAAAGTTAGCAGGGCAGTATCAAAATTGTATCAAATAAAGGAGTTCAAAATTTAGATACACAATTTGACTTGCTAATTTCATATTGAAGTTAATTTTTTTTTAATTTCTTAAAAATAAGGACTCCAAATTTGGACCTAAGATTCCTTGAAATGGAAAATAAACTGCAAATTTGGAGCCTTACTTCAAGTCTCTAGCATGCTTGGTTCTCGATATACACTATGTGACTTGCTAACTTCACTTTAAAGTTAGCAGGTCACTCGATTACACCCACTATTTGGTGAACTGTAAAATCGGGAATAGAAATGCAAAATAAATGCAAAAAAACTGCAAATTACTGCGTTGTTCCAGTTACTCTAGGTGAAAGTTGCCCTGCCAACTTCACAGACGTCACATTTGGGGCTGTTCTGGACAATCTTCACAGAAAGTGTAGGTTTGTTTTGCTTCTTTTCGAGCACAAGCTCAACCTTTTTCTTTAGTTATGCGGTTATAGCAAACACTACACTTTCTGCGAATTTTAATCCCAGAATTATTCACCCTGTACTTCAAATGGTAGGAATTTGCGTATGTAAATTTTGGTTTGTGTTACATTTTTGTACACTACCCAAGCGTTTACTACTGACGTTCCCAACAACAGCTCTTTTTCTAGTTTGCGGTAGGTACCACTTCACGCCTTTTCTGAGAGTTGTTGCGTAAGAACCCATTCGGTCGGACAAATCAATCCCAAATTTTCCTTTATTGTAAACAAGAACTGCTTCAGGCTAAGTTAACAGTCTTTGCATAGTTCTTCTTTGTCTTGTAGCTTGAGGTGGATTAGAGCTTGTGGAAGGCTGGACACTATCATCTTGGATGCGTACAGGTGCAGAAATTCTGTTTGGAACAGGTACCAAAACTGGAGCATGATTCGAAGAAAGCATTCTTACATCTCTGGTGTCTTTTCACTTCAAAACGACGAATCCGTCATTATCTTCTCTGGAAAAAACTTCACCTCTTTTCAACTTTGTGTGAAGGACTTTTTTCGGAAGGTTACGCTTTTAAATAAGCTCTGAGGATGCCTACAACATGGGTCTTCTGTTGAAAGAAGGACTGAGCTAATTCGCGACTGGTATATAATTTATCAACATAAAGACATCTTCCTTCATTGAAAAGTCCCTGGCAAAGTTCGGTTAATACGTTTTTGGCCAGTCCGATTCCGATTCATCCGTACTTGATTTTCCAGTGTATTCTCTAAGTGCCCATGTTTATCAATCAGTGGAGCAGAGTTTAAAAAGCTTCACTCCATATCGATGAGTTTTATTTGGTATATACTGTCTAAATAAAAGACGCCCTCTCCATGGCACTAGACTTTCGTCAATACCGAAATCTTCGCCAGGGTAAAAAAGAGCTCTAAAGTAGGTTTGAAGATGATCAATCAATTTTTCAACCTTGTAAAGTCGATTGGTTTGGCTACTGATACTGATTTCTGGACATAATTGTCCTAGGAAGGGCCATGTTGTAGACTCATTGCCTCCCATTGATCTTCCATGCGGCCAAGAGTTACCAAACCCATCCACATCATCAGCCCAAGGAATTTCTTCAATTCTGCTGAATCAGTTGGAGTCCACTGGTTCATCCGACCATGCTTGGACCTCCGTTTAGCTGCTATTGACTGTTCAGCAAAACAGTTAGTGTCGTCAACTATACATTTTATCAGCCCTTCGTCCACAATATGGGAGTAGATTTCACTTAGTGGGGCTTGCCCCGAAATTTCCATTTGAAGCCCTTTTTCCCGACAAACTCGAAGAATTTGTGTCTACCCACGTAATTATTCCACTGTTGAAGACTTCATGTTCCACCATCATCATCCGAATGGAAATATTCATTATCTTCCTCTAACAGGATGTCTCTAATGACATCCGAAATCATTCCCATCTCCATCGGATGAGTGTCCTTCTGGATGCCAAGCAGGATCTTCATAGAAATCATCGGTGCCAAAATCCAAGTCGGATTCCGAATCAGACGACATTGTATCGGTTTCAGTTTGTCTTCTACGCATGATAAATAAGTTTTAAATTGAAATCGGCAAACCAAAGTCAGAACCAAATAAAATAATCGAAAATAAAAACATAAACTGGCTATCATATATAATAGCCACGGCCTCCGACGCACAGACAGCTGTCTAACTTATTGTGCTGTGCCATGGCTATCATATTTGATTGCCAGGCAAAAGTCCTTCCCATGACTTCCCAGGACAACACAAACATAAATATATATTAACAAAAATATATTTATACAAGAGGAACACTTGTTATAACAAAAAAAATTATTGGCCCCCAGTGAAATGTACAGGAAATCGGCTTGCCAGTCAATGAGAATTAACAAAATTGTGATTTGGGTTTTTAATGTAATTAGTACCTAATTCAAAGTATTAGGATATTTGCCATGGTAAATTTTACTTTTTTCTGTCAAAAACAATACAATTGGTGATTTCTTAACACAACTTTCTTTCTTTTGGAATTAGAATTGGTGTTGGACCTTTGCGACACTATAGAAAGTCCAACACCAAATCGTGTGCGCGTCAAAAGTTATTAAAGTTTAAATTTCATAAATAGCTGTCTTTCAGATAAAACTTCAAAATGGTAAATGCTTTCAAAAAGTATTTCAGACAAAGCTTGTAGATAGTGCCATTCATTAAATACAAAATTACAACCATGCATTTCTTACAACTCATCGTTAAGAAACATTTAACTCACGTTTTTCACATATAATTTCTTCATATTTTCAAAATCATTCAAAAACTAAGGGTTTTACATTACTCCCTACAAGAAAAACATTATTATTTTGTGTCGCATAAATCTTAATTGTTAATTTGTTTCCTAAATGTGCCGATTTGCATACCACCGCGAACAGACGTCTTGTGAGCTATGATTTTTACCGCACCGATCACCCCTTATCAATTTGCCCCCAAATTCTAATTTTAAATAAAATCAATACAACCCTTAATACATATTAAAGTGCGAAAATACAAAATAGTAAATGCCCGCGAAGCTACAAGTGCACCGCCTATCAATAATAATTAATATCAAAAAATTGCCTACTAATACCCACATAAACAGAAAATAAAAGAAAAGTGCAAGTGACTTGTACACAAGCAACAACAAAAAGTTCACCCACGTACATGAAGCTGATGCTGCACAAAAATAAAACTTCAGCAAGCGGTAAATTTCCTAAATATCTCCTTTTATCATCACTCACATTGCTTGGGATTAGTCATTACATGCAGTATATGGCTCATATCCTGCAATGTATGCAACTGATTGAGTCAAAGCAAATCAGATAAATAGCTGTTATTGGTTTTGGGTTTACTTCTAACGAATTTGATGAGCTATCCGACTCAATCCAGAGAATTGTTTCCCACTATCCGCACAGTGAAATCGTTGTTACGGGCGATTTTAATGTACACAATTCTTCGTGGCTACGCTGTTCTGGTCAGATAACACCCGAAGGAAGGTATGTCGAGATTTTTGCTGAATTTAACCAACTAACTCAGCTTGTTGACGAGCGTACTCGGATTCCTGACGTTGCAGGTCAATCCGCCAACACCCTAGGGATTCCTAACCTCTGACCCTGATAAATACACTATTAGTGTATTATCACCACTAGGAACATCAGACCATTGTGTCATATCTGCGAATTTCCCGTGCCACCAAATCACAGTTAAAGAAAAAATTCCAAAAAGAACCGTTTGGCAATACGAGAAAGCCAACTGGGACGGTCTCAATAACTTCTTCAAGACTCAAGAGCTTTAACTGGTCATTATGCTTCCTCGATAGTGACGTAGACGCCAGTGCGGATATGATTACAAACTTAATTCTTTGTGGAATGAGAAATTTTATCCCGAATAGGTTGAAATCTATCAAACCCAAATAAAACTCTTGGTTTGATTCGAGCTGTAAAGAAGTAATTAGGGTTAGAGAAGTAAGCTTCGGATGTTATAAAGCCAACCCTACTGAGGCAAACCGGAAAAAGTTTCAACAAGCTAGAAAGACCTGTAACGTTCATATTCGAAAAACCAAATTTTTACATGATCAAAAATTACGGCAAAAAATACTGCAATGTCCCAGAGGTAGTACAAATTTTTGGTCATTTGTAAAAAACATACGAAATACCACCTTGTCCTCGGTTCCAACGCTCGCCTTCAATAACACCCCTTTTGTCAGCTCGTTAGATAAGGCCAATTTGCTTGCGGCACAGTTTGCTGTTAATTCGACGCTGCCAGAAAGTGTTATGGCTCCTCCTGTACTTGAGAACGTAAATGATTTTATGGGACAAATCTTCTTTCGCACTCGTACAGTTGCTAGAGTTCTTAAGGATCTCGACGTACACAAATCCGCTGGCCCGGATAGTATCCCTCCCATTGATCAGAAGAGGTGTTCTTCAAGGCTGGCAAAACCACTGCGTAAGCTTTTCCATCTGTCCTACTCTACTGGTCTCTTTCCGAGTAGATGGAAAACAGCATTTGTCCAGCCTGTCCCTTAAAAAGGCGTATCTTCTTCACCCTCTAATTATCGACCAATTGCACTAACGTCTCTTCTTTCCAATGTCATGGAAACGCTGATTAATTTCCAGCTTATGAAATATCTCGAGTAACGAAAGCTTCTTAATGACCGGCAGTACGGCTTTCGTAGCAAAAGGTCCACTAGTGATCTGATGGTATATCTGACCGATCAGTGGAACAAATCTTTAGATCGTTTTGGAGAAAGTAAGATTATTGCACTAAATATTTCAAAAGCGTTTGATAGAGTTTGGCACCAAGCTCTCTTATCGAAAATGTGCGCATTTGGTTTCGATGAATCTCTTTTTCGTTGGATTAGAAATGACCTTTCGGACCGTTCAATACTAGTTGTTTTGGACGGTTTCAAGTCTGAAATTCGCAAAATAAATGCTGGTGTGCCCCAGGGCTCCGTTTTGTCTCCGACCCTCTTCATTATTTTTATAAATGATCTTTTGTCTGAAACTTCTAATCCATTAAATTGTTTCGCTGACGAAAGTACCCTCAGCATCTCATATTCGTTTACAGATTCACATCCATGTCCTTCGGATGTGGAACTTGAACGGCAACGTGTGATAAGTTCATTAAATTCTGATCTCGACAGCCTTGTCCAATGGGGAATCAAAAACCGCGTGGAATTTTTTTTTTAATTTGTCTATTCAAGTGGAGCGGAGTGTATTACTCACTGTCAAAATACACGAGCAAGCAAATCCAAGATTTTGATCGCTCACTTATTTTGAAAGTGAGATCTCATTTTCCTGAACTAACCAAATTTTTGATACTGTTCACGTTTTAACACACATGTCAAATTCAGTGAAATCAAATGTCAATTGTGTCAAAAAGAAATTAACTTTCAGATTATAGCTTCCAAGAGATAAGCTTTAGTTTCAACGCCATTATACTATGTCAGTTTGATCATATATGACGTCCCATAATATGAAATTTTACGAATCTGTCAACTTTGCAAAGTCAAAAGTGACCTGACAGCTATCATTATGTGGGAACTGTCAGGTGCAGAACTGCAAAATTACTTAATTTGATGAGGTTTGGTCTTAATTTTAATATTTAAAGTGGAATTTGTAACAATTACAATAAAAATCTTATCATATGTTTATACTTTAAGAAACCGCATTTCAGTTTGATTTTAAAAGACTATAATGCTTTGTTTATTCTAAAATGTACACTATAATTGCTTCTTTCATAGTTAGAAGTGTTCACTTGTTTTCTTTTTATAGACAAATATTTCACGCAACGCTGGTATTGGCTTCTACAACTAAACCCTTGAACACAATGCAAGTCGCTGGTCGTGGTAAAAATCGCTGTAGCAAAAGCTGTCATTAAAATCGCTCACTATGAAGCAAAGATCGTCCACAATGGTGTAGCGCAGAAAGAACGTTAGCTGTCATTTTTTTTACTTTTAGATTTGTTTGGGTTCGTTCAGATAATTGGAGTTCCAATTTTTTCAAGGCGTGTTCCATAGTTGCATGTTGTTTTCATTTCTGTTACAAATGCGAGACTCCCATGTTTCTCTTTTAATTTATAAAACACAAAACTTGCCGGTATTTGACACAACAGAAAACAATCAAAATTCAACTTGGCAGAGCACAACACAGAATATCTTATTGAACTTGTAAAAAAAAAATAATAAGGGTATTCAAGTAACGAGATAATTTTTCCCTTTGTAGAAAAATATAATTTTACATGAACAACCCATTAGAAATTTTTTCGTAAACGATAGAAACAAACTGCTAAGTTAAGTCAAATGACAAATTAAACGTCACAAAGTTTCTTAGCGTTTTTTTCTATGCTTTTCGCTTCAAATTTGTGAGATAAAATTCTATATTTTGCAGAAAATTTTTCCATACAAATTTTGACAATTCATTTCTACCGATAGAAAAATCTATCGTTTTTAAGCTTTCTATGGGTTTTCTGCGTTTGCATGAATACCCCTAATATGAGATTTGGAATTTTCCAACAAAAAATATCAAGCTGTACAGCTGCATTGTGTGTACATCAAAAATAGCACGCACGATACTTTTTGATAACTATTTCAACTCTGGCTTCAGTTCCAGTTACGGCACTCTTTTGTGTTCACGCAGTTAGTTGGGATAGAACTACATTTTGCAAAAAGTGTTAACGTGGAAAAAAATATCTATTACAAAGACACTTGCTTGCCAAAAAACAATTGAAAATCGTGTATGGTGACTAAAATTAGCTGTCAGAACAATTTTCGCATGTTTTGGCAAGCAGGTGTCTTTAGCATAGGTAACATTTTTATTTCTCACTTTGGCACTTTTTGGAAAAAGTAGGTTTATGTAGTTAACCCTTGCCATTGACAGATGCAAAATTGGAAGGAGAAAAGAACAATAGTATTTAGAAAAATTTCATCAGTTTTATAAATGTGAAGAATTTGTTTTTTTTTTGTCGTTTTATTTTTCATCCAAGCCTATTGGAGCTATCAAACTAAATGGTCTCACTTGTAGTGTGAACACTCCACAATTTTAAAATTGAGTTCTTAAAGTTGTGGAATTTTGGGGTCAGTGACAACATACTCTGATTATTAATAACAAGACTTTACTTTAAATACTTTTTTCTACAATCATTGCTATCGAAACTATTTTTTTTCTGTTCGTAACAAACAAAGAAAAAATAACTCAATGTGCTGACCCAACCCAATGGCTAGTTTTCATTCAGTGTTTTGAACAGACCCACAGATTATGTCAAAAAGTAGCGCGACTAATAGCAGAAAGTTGAAAATTATTCAACTTTGGCGACAGCGATCGCTGCAGCAACAGCTTCTCATTGTGGCGCTGTGTACTATGTTCGTATATTTTAACTTTGACAGTGCGACAATCGGCCGCTACAGCGACTCCATTCTGCTCAGGCAGTAAGACGGATCCCATGACATAATTATTTTTGAAGTTTGTGAATAAGCGAGAGATCGATATACATACATATAATTTTGGGGCAACCACTGAATCTAATGTCATCTCATAAACCAACGAAAACGCACAGTACACAGATCTAAGGTATTATCAGACGCAGCTTGTCAAATTTCTAGATGGCTGCCCTTTGTGTAAGTACACAGTAAACGAAAACAAATTTTTGGTGATTGTTTGAAATTCAATTTTTACTATTGATTTTGACAACATGTGCAGAACTGGACAAAAATTAACATGCTAGTGATATTACCTGTATTATATGTCACTTGACGAAAACCTGCTTTCTGAACAGTCAAAAGAACAAGTGTCTGCCATATTGTATCCAAGTGAAATTAATCATCTTTCTCTATTTTTTCATTCAAACTACCGAAAATATAATTCTCGTGGGGCACTGGAAGTAGTCCACCGAAAACAATCGAATGCAAGGTAATCATATGAGGCAACTATAATTGCAGCTTGTTGCTTTTCGTTTAGTTTCGTTCATTTCTGCTTTTGGAGGAGTGATCGCAACTCACTTTAGAAAATTTAAGATCTCCCTGAAGTAGGATTGAAAAAGAGATAAAGATGATTTATTTCGCTTGAGTGCAATATGGATGACTTCCCATTTTAACTTATCGGAAAGCTACTTTTCATTGGTTTTTGACATAAGCTTCAGTGCGTAGCCGACAATTATAGTTCTACCTTCTACCTTTAACTTTAATTACATTATGTAGGTACCTAAGTGAAGTGCGCTCTTCCCCTCTGAAAGTAAAACTGAACGAAACTTAATGAAAATAATAAACTGCAAGTAGTTATGCATCATTATTATGATTTCCTTGTTATCGAAGCTTCCACCAGATGACATGACAGTTACAACGAGCAAACAAAAACAGAATTATAGTTCGATAGGTCTGCTTTAAGGAAAACAAATATAAATACAAATATAAATATTGATATTTGTTTGTGTATAGTGAATGTATTTGCTGTTGTAGTTGTAAAGTTATATCTATATTGCTATTGTATTGTATTTTTTTTCCCTCTGTCAAAATCAGAAAGAGAAATGACAGGGATAGTTTCTGGAAAAGCTCAATTGGTTTATTTTCGTCCGACCGACAATTGTAGTTTCTTGTTTTGCCTTTGGAATAGAAGTTAATACGCTCCCACCACTGACACTGGACCAGTGTTGCCATAATCTCAAATTTCATAATGCTAGATTTCAAATTGTATAATGCCAGATCGTATGAGAGCTCCAAAAACAAAATGCTAGATTTCAAAATCCATATAAAAACGTCCATATCGACAACATTTTATAAAAATGCAAAATAAATATTTGTTTCCTCATAAATACCTAAGTTTGTGTTTGTTTGTGTGTACGGACTCACGCCAGTTTGTAGGAAAGAGAAGTGCGGGGTAAGAGGTTTCGTGAGGCATGTAGAAAATATAAACACCGGACTCATGAATCTGCTTTGTTGTTCTTTCAATGTGGAAGTTGTTGATGTTGTTGTTTTTTTCAATGTATTTTGAGGCGCCTCACAGTTTGTAATGTAAACACGATGGTACTCACCAATCCGTAATCAACCTTCCCAACCTAAACAGGGTCTAACATACCTACATAGGTAATATCTCCTTATATAACAAAAAACGAAAACAAAACAAAATTAATTCAAAAATAACAAAACTTAAAGCTTCATATGTAAAAAGGTAATAGGAACTTTTACAGCAAACTATTTTTAAGTAAGAACATGTTTAAGTAGTTAATTATTTAATTTTAAATCAGTCAGACTTATCACATTCTTATTTTTATAATATCTTATCTATTTTATGATTTTAATTAAATAATGAGTTCACCCAAAGTTCTTCATACAAATAAACTTCTTCACCCTTAGGTTATTCATACTTCGTCCAGGCTCCAACTACACTGAGGGAAGGAATCGTTTGCGGCAAACGTAAAAGTTGCCCAAACGACTTTTTCGTTTGCCAGCCAGTTTTGACAGTTCGTTTGCAGCAAACTCTTAAATTCATTTGAGACAAACAATTCATGCTGTTGTAGCAAAATTCTATCGTTTGTTTCAAACGAATAGAGTGTTTGTGTCAAACGAATGTAGTTTTCTGTCAGACGAATAATGGTGTTTTGTAAACATATTTACTGTTTGTGGCAAACGAATGGTGCTTTTAGAGTAAACGTTAATACTTTAACGACAAGCGAATTGTTATAGAAGATCAAAGTGGTTATGACAAATGACTAACACGTTTGTTGCTTATGACTTGTACGTTTGTCACAATCAATACAGTGACTGCTGGTTTTCCCTTAATTCTGAAAGTATATTATTTTATTTTAATTGAAAAAAATGTCGAGCTTTACTTACCTGGATTTGAACTGGTATCCTTCCGTATCGAGAGCGAGCATGCATCCACTGAGCTAATTTGCAACATAAAATCCTTCGGCAAAATCTTAATCAGTTGAAAACTTCACACATTTTCCTTTTTCTTAGTTGAGCAGAGGAAATGTACTGATTAAGAAATGTGGCTTAGACAATTTCGTGTATTTTAATTATTTAAACTATGATTAATTTTTTAAACTATGACGAGGACGACCGAAGTATTTAAAATATTGGGTCAGTTTTTGTTTTAAACTATTACTACGTAGATGTGCTCCTAGGACTGAATCAAAACTTTTAAGAAAATCGTTTTGTTTTACATAATAATTGTTTTTATGCGTTGTAAATTAATTATATATATTGATGGAAACTAAACATGTGCTTTAAATAAGTATTCAATGTTTATATTTTTATCATTTTAACTTCATTATTACAAAAAAAAAAAGTTGGGCACCAGCAGGGATCGAACCGGCAACCCTCGGGTCTATGCTATACCTGGAGTAAAATTTTTTATTCTGCAGTCATATGGATTTAGTACGATACTAAAAAGATGTGATTTTAACTTTAGTAAAATGTAAGGGGATAGTACGATGCTAACTTTTAACTTTAGTAAGATGTAAGGGGATGATAGTACGATGCTAAACTCGTTTAAAATTAGCAACACACAATTTTTAACCTAGTATCACGCTAAAATTGATTTAACATCGTACTTAATCATCTAAAATTTTGCACCATTGTTTTTTGAAATAAACAACGGAGATGTAGGTAATTTTTATTCATTTTTAAAATTGTACTTTTATTTTGAATGTAATTATTTTAACAATTATTTTTAAAGCAAAGATTTTTAAACTAGCATTTATTTTATTTGTTAATGCAAATATTTTCGAATTTTGACTTTGCTATTTTTTAAAGCAACAAATTTTCAATTTTAAATCGCATTCTTTTTAAATGCAATATATTTTCAATTGAAATTTGATTTTTTGTACAAGTAGTGCTGAACTTCAGAACAATATCAAATTGATAAAGCAAAACAAGTATTGAAACGTACCCAATACTTGCCCAATAGATTACCTGAAATTGGTTAGATAGGAATTAAACAAATAAAATACTTTTTCCTAATAGGAAATTCATTGCTGCAAGCGAATTTCTTTTAATGAAACCTAAAATCAAAAATTCTTTCGCCTCGAAAGCATGAAATGTTTACCACAAGCATTAAGTTAATTTGTAAAAATAAGATTTAAAAGTATATACCCTGCAATCATTCAATCGTTTGCTACAAATTAGTTTACTTTCTACGAATTAACCAAATGTTCGATTCATTAGTTGCAAACAATTGTAATTTATATAGTAAACGTAAAACTTTTTGCAGCAAACTGCATTTCAAAAGCTTAGTTCGCAATCGATTCATTCGTTTGCCATAAACAATTACACTTGCTTGCAAACATCATGTCGTTTGAATTTGGGAAACATTGTCATTTACCGTAATCAACCCTGGCAAATTGAGCTCCGAACGAATGGGTTATTTGTTATATGTTTGTTGCAATGGAATTACTTTCTGTGGCGACTGTAATACAATTGCTACAAATGAAATACGTTTGCAGGGATTGTATATCATTTCCAGCAAATGTATTACAATTACAGCAAACGAAATTCGTTACTCGCAAACGCAAACAAAAATATTAATTTTCTCAGTGTACGTCTATAACACTTCTTGCAACCTTATAAGAAATGTAGCATTTATCTCCTATCCTTAGCCCCTTGCGTATTTGAATTAGGAAAATGCTGTTCAATAATTATTTTTTCAATTCTATGACGAATCAGCTGCTTCTTTAAAAGTTAGTAACTGGATCCAAAACGCATTTGTGTTCTGTGAATTTAGAACTTTTGACATCTCATAGCAGATTTCTTAACAGATTTAAGCACGCGAATACCATATTATAATTCATAAAAGATTTTTTGACAGCTCAAATTTTTGTATTGAAATTGATAACAGAAAAGCAGAATAACGGAACAAAAAACCTAGCTGAATAGACCCAAATAATTAACTTTCTATATTGCACAGCAACAGATGCTTTAATTAATTTATTTCTGTTAGAAAAAGTCATGCATTTTGTGAATCTTCGTTATTCGACGTTATTAAGGTTAAATCAGAATGCTGTCTGTTTTTGTTTTTTTTTTTATATTTTTTTCCAAACATGATATCATCAAATCAATGATTCAAAATCATTTTTGGCATTCAAGAATGCAAAAAATAAAAACAAGAATGCCAGAAAAGCATTTAGCATAATTTTAAAATTTCATAATGCTTTTCTCTTCTCTATAATGCTAGATCTAGCATTAATAATGCCGTTATGGGAACACTGCACTGGACCCTACACCTTCTACATATATAATTTGCATTTTCTCCTTGATGGAAACCATTATAAGTTATTTATAACACCAACTAAGGTACGTTTGATCGAGTAAATACCATTTTTCTTTCTCAGTTTTAAATACAAACACTAAACTTTTCTATAATCAAAGTTAATATTTTGTTGCCAAATTTAAAACTCATTAACTTTTCCATCACTGGTTTTATCTTTGAATTGTTGATTTGAATTTGACAACCCTCAGCCAAAACCAAAGGTAAAGCAAATAAATTAAATTATTTTCCATCAAATAAAAATATAAAAAAAAAAAAAAAAAAACAAACGGAAAACTTCAGAAGACCACAAAAATGAAATATAAAAATTAATTTCCTTTCTGACATTTGCATTTCAACAAGGCAAGTTAATTAAAATTTTACTACACTGGCCCTTAGTTGATTATTTTTTGCTCCTTTCAAATTACCACTTTTAATTGAATACATAATTCCACTGACGACTGACCAGTGACCACATTATAGATGGACCAAACTGTTACATTTCTATGAAAGGTACTTACACAATTTGGCATGCTACCCAATTATAAAAGGATCGTTTTTAGAGGATTCAGTAACAGGTTAACCATTTAGGGTTGGGAGATGGGACACATTCAAAAAGAAAACGTGCACTTAATTTACAATTTGCAAATTACTTACTGGCTAAATAATCGGAGGACGACACAAATTATAATAAACATCAATGCCATTCCTACCAGAACGCCAATCATAGCCGGGTCAATGTAAGTTTCGTCCCTCTGTTTGTTATTGGTGCCAGCTTTGAACGAGAAAAAAAAAATTGAAATAGAAAATTAAATTCAAGTGAAACCAGGACGAAAATAAAAGCAAACAATTTAAATGATGTCCTATATTGGAATTGGAAACAGAGAATGTCAACCAGTTGCCTCAATTAAAACTAATTTGAATGCAAGCCCATCAGCCCACCGGGTGTGTTATCACACCACCACCCCGGGGCCGGGTACATCTCACTCACCTGTGCATTCGAATACGCCGTCCTTGTTGAGAATCGGAACCATTTCGAAACGACACACACATCGACCATCGCGGCATTCTGTTTGGAAATTTTGCGACTCGCATTGCTCGTTGAAGAAGCAGGACTCGTTGACGGAAGCCTCTGAGAATAGAGAAAAAAACAACAACAAAAAATTTAAATCAGAGCATCAGGGAATGAAATTAATGAATCGTTTTTATTTAGTGACTTGGTTTAGTTAGGTATATCTGCTGCGAGTGTATTTGTTTTTATTAATTGCTTCTGATTCAATAAACTAAATAATCTAAATTGTTGGGAAATTTTCGTTTGGAAGTGTGTATAGTGTGACGTCAATACATTGTTTGTAATGCATTTGGAAATAATTAAAAAAAACTTTTGTTTGCACTCCAATATAATTTTGTAAGTACTTTTTTTGCTAGTTGATTTATTTATTGTTTTAGTTTATAAAGTAGATTTTTAATGTTTAAATTTTTCGGTAGAAGTTTTAAGCATACAGAGGCCTGAATTAGCTAGCTACTTTAAAAATAAGGTTCTAAGAAATAAATTAAATTTTAATTTGTCACTCCATTTATTATATTCTTGTCCCAATTTCTGCTTCATAAAGTTATTTTTCTAAATTATTAATTTTAAAAATACTTTTGAGAATTCACATACCAAATAGTAATAAGTTACTAGTTCATTGCTTATTAATTTCACATATAGCTAAATTGGATGGATTGATCACTTAAAACCAAACGCGTACGCATGAAAACATTTCCTAAATATTTTTAGGGTGATTTCTTTTGTTACATTCTATATGAGCTTAAAAAACAAAACCAATGCTTAACCGCCATCTCCTTTCATGCAATAAAAAGAATGCATTCAAAATATTCCGGAATGAACAACAAAATAGTTTAAACCTCTACTGTGCCAACAAAAATTCTTTCCTCTCCTTTAAGTAATGCCGTGCATTGCATTTAAAAGATCTGAGTTCTTACAGGCATATAGTTAAAAATTTTATTATTATTATTATTATTATTAAAATACTTTTGTAGATTAAGTGAGCTACGAATGAAATTTCAAACTATGCAAGGTGATCCGCAAAATGTGAGAGCGTGTAGGTTGGCTTGAGACAATAACAAAATTCGTATAAGGCGAGAGGGCGAATTTTCAAAAAAAATTAATTAAAACAGAAAAAAAAACTATTAAAAACAACGGTAAGATTTCAATGCCATGTTATGCCTTTTTATAAATCCAGAAATTCCCGCTTTTATTTAATTTCAAATAAAATTCTTTTAATAAACATTTTTAAAAAAAATATTTTCAAACTCAAAATTAAAGAAAACAAAAAAAATGAGCAAACAAAAGTCCCGTTAATTTCCCTTTCGTTGATAAGAAATTGAAAACAGATTTTTTCGTATTGCAGAAGTAAACGCACCATGCAAATCTCCTTTAAGCTTCATTCAATTATGCGTTTCGAGATGACAAACAACGAAGCCGCGTGTAACACATTTAAGCGATACGGAAAAAGCCAAAATTCAAGAATTTCGGTTAAGTGGCCTAAGATTTAGGGCTATTCAAAGGAAAATTTCGAGATCGGGTAACTTTTCCTAAAGCGCATACAAGATCCAGAATCTTATGGAACGGAAATATAACCCGGGGGTCCGCAGATGCAGACACGTTGCGATAAGAGCCGAACAATCAATGTCGCATCTAATTCAGTGCATTTTTTGCGGGAAATTCGCTACGAATTGGGGTTAGGTGTTTCATTTTTGACGGGTTTTCGTACTTAGAGAATCAGTTGAGTGAATTTTTGGGGCAAAATGGCGCCAGATACAAATCTGACAACAGCCCACGGACAAAAAATATTGGAACTTGCGCATCAAAATATGGACCGCAATTGGAAAACCCTAAGAAACATTTTATTATTTAACGCTTTAACTCTTCTAATTTTAAAAATTTATTAATGCCACAGTTTAATACATTTCTTGTGCCAAAAACCGTTTAACCATCTGTTTAATCAAGACTAATCATCTTTTTGTCACTGAAAATAATCTTTGTAAGAAAAATGCATTAGATTATGGTATCAATAAATTTGTTGTACCTTTTTTTCCAATCTACAAGGGAAAGGGTGATACCACGAAATTGCGACAGCTACCGTTCGATCAAGCTGATGTCATACACCATCAAGATCATTGAGCGGATATTGGATAGCCGCACACGAAAAATAATACGGCTATCTGACGACCAGTGAGGGTTTGTTTCGGGTAAATCAACCAGAGATGCTATTCAGAGTATAAGAATCAGAATGGAAAAATATAGGGATTCCTCGAGAGATTTGCATATTGTATTGGTTGATTTTGAAAAAGCAATTGACAGACAACCACGAGATCTGATATGGGTTGCACTTAGGTAACGAGGAGTTCCGGAAGTCTGCGTGCGGATGGTCATGGACATTAACGAGCAAGTTGAAGCAAAGGTAAGATGCCCCGCAGGAATCACCGAAAAGTTCCCAATTAGATGAGGTGTGCACCAGGGAAGCGTCTTTAGCCCTTTGCTCTTTATTACTGTCATTGACTTTCTGCTTGAGGATAAGGTGACGGACCCCAAAGTGAATCAGTTATTCTTTGCTGACGATGGAGCCATCATAAGTGACGATCCTGTGTGTGGTAGGAAATGGAAACAGCATAGGCACGAAAAAGACCGAATACCTATGCTGTACATTTTTTGATCCACACAGGCCTATTCCGGACATATATTTGTATGGAACAGGGCTTACCAAATGCGAAAAGTTCAAATATCTTGGATCAATGATCAATAGCGAAGGATCTTGTGATGACGAGATCAAACATCGCGTAAGTGTCGGTGGATGTAGCGGCGGGAAAATTTTGCCTTCTTTTTGTGATAAAAAAAATGCCCCCTTAGCTGAAAGGAAAACTCATCAAGGCAGTTGTTCGTCCAGCGCTTACATATGGTTCACAGTGTTGGACAATGTACAAGAATTATGAGTGTAAATTGACGGCAGCTGAAATGAACATGCTTCGCATGACAGCAGGAGTGACAAAGCGTGATCGAATTAGAAGCAAGAGAATCCGGGGAAGCCTACACGTCAGAAATTCCATCTTGGACAAAATACAGCATGACCAACTTACCTGGTACTGTCATGTACAAAGAATATGCCATGAGAACCCAGTTCAAAAGGCAATAGCACAAGACGTTCCAACACTATCGCGGAAGAAGGGCATGCGCCCTGGATGAAACAAATGCAATGACACCTGCATTTAGTTGCCCTCAGACATGGAACAATCCAAAACCGTTTTCTGAGGTCAACTCGGCGAATCCCACAAGTGGAACCTTAGGTGAAGCAGTTGAGATGGAGAGTTGGAAACGCCTAACCACAATTCGTATCGAATTTCCCGCAAAAAATGCACCGAATTAGATGCGACATTGATTGTTCGGCTCTTATCGCAACGTGTCTGCGGACCTCCGGGTCTTATTTCCGTTCCAAAAGATTCTCGAAATTTTCCTTTGATTAGCCCTAAATCTTAGGCCACTTAATCGAAATTCTTGAATTATCGCTTAAATGTGTACCACGCGGCTGCGTCGTTTGTCTTCTCGAAACGCATAATTGAATGAAGCTTAAAGGAGATTTGCATGGTGCGTTTATACTTCTGCAATACAAAAACTTCTGTCTTTGATTTGTAATCAACTGAAGGGAAAATAACGGGACTTTTTTTTTTTTTTGCTCAATTCACTTGTTTACTAATACCATTTAATACAAAAAAAGTAACGTGTCGCTTTCAATTCCAGTTTTCTATAAAATGCGTTTTTATAGGTGCGTTTATATTCTTAAACAAAGCACTGTATGTATAAATGAATTTTCGTTCGAGTAGGAAAATTTAAACCGG
This sequence comes from Melangyna quadrimaculata, assembly GCA_949320155.1. Classification (NCBI taxonomy): domain Eukaryota; kingdom Metazoa; phylum Arthropoda; class Insecta; order Diptera; family Syrphidae; genus Melangyna; species Melangyna quadrimaculata. The sequence continues at coordinate 441,114,956 of OX439483.1, forward strand.
TGAATATTCACGAAATCAGAAAATTGTTTCACGGGAACCTGCCTCATATTTTTGGGTATTCAAAATCGCCGAATATTATCTCCAACCTAGCGGTATCAGTATATGCATATTGTGATTGGTCACACACCTTAAAGCCAAAAGCGGGCGTGTAGAAAATAGTGCTGGCCACGAGACGAGACTCTGCGAGACTTTTGTAAGTCTCGTCTCGGTCTCGTTAAAATCGAAAATATTCAGTCTCGTCTCGGTCTCGTATAATTAAGTCTCGTCTCGGTCTCGTCTCCGAAAAATACGAGTTTCGGACAAACTATTGATTATTGGAACGAAATATTTTCGATTATCGTTTGAATATATGCAGGAGAAAATAAATATTGGATTTTTTAATTTATTAGACTTTCTGTAAATTTCGGTCCAAATATACAGTCTTGTCTCGGTCTCGTCTCGGTTGCTTTAAAGGCAGTATCGTCTCGTCTCGTCTCGTCTCGTTTTGTCTCGTCTCGTCTCGGTCTCGTTATGCAAGACCGAGACCGAGACTTTTCTCGTCTCGTGGCCAGCCCTTGTAGAAAACTCAATAGCAGAAAATGGAGTGGAGTGAGATCCTGTTACCCAAGATAACATACAAGCTGGGGCCAGATGAAAACTTGCAGTAGAACAATTGAGAAGAAATTTCTCAGTTGCTCAGTCACTTTTCGTAATAGAAGAAAATGTCTTTGTCCTACGGAGGGGCTATATACCAAAGTAAGTAAATACGATTCCGAGGTTGGTTCTGCATTTGACTTTCCAGGTAATAGTTTAATAAAACTTTACCACTTCTGTTGATATCTAGTCTTACATCTATTTCTATACTCCATTATACACTTTACGTTTACTATCGAGTTTTTGTTGATCTTCCTTATCTTATAATCTATTCTTTAGAGGACCAGAAAAAATGTTTGCATGGAATTTCGAACTTTGTTGAAATATGTATGTAGGTAGTTTATTGGGAAAGCAAAAAAGGGTGATAAATTACATGCTTTAAAGCATTCCATTCTGACAATCAATTTAAATTTTTAAAGCAAACTCCTTTAAAAAAATAAAATCGTTCCAAAAAAAAACTCGTAAGGTGCCTACAAATGAATTGGTTCGGTGTCAGAAACATACTTGGAATTCTATATGAGGACAGAAGGTATCTAAGTTTGCAGTCTTTTAGTTTGCTTAACTCTTTAAAATGTAAACTGAGATATACCACAAGATATTGCCATCTATAATTTTTCCATTTTAACATCATGACATTTCAAATCGAATCAAGTTATCAAGCGTTGCATCTGTTCAAATTACACACACCTCTAGCACTTACTCACACACATATACAAATCTACATCATCGTTCATTAAGTGTAAATAATCTTTAAATTACATCGATGTTTTCGTATAACATGCGATGGGTATCCTTGTGCTTGAATTGCAAACACATGGTTAACATTTTAGTCCTTGTCCCGTGTCGTCGTCGTCCTTGATGGTAAAATCGAACCAATACCTAGATACTGAGAAAAGCTGACGCCAAGTAAATTGATTTAAGTTCCTTCAACCAGAAGCCATATTAAACCTGGAGAAGAAAAAATATTGTTTCTGGGATAAAGCGTCTGGTGGTGACGCCACCGACGACGACTCGAGACTGATATGGGAGCAGAAGTTACGTACACAGATGTGTTTGCCAAATTCTCGAAGCACTTGTGGCCTTTTTTTAAACGACCGGTTGTAAGGGTAGAAATAGTCGCTTCTGTAATCGATTGGCTTTAAGGAAAAATGACCTATAGTACCTGCCTGTCGGTATTAATATTATGCAAAGTGTGCGTTATGTGGTAAAGGTAAAAGTTCTTCTATAGATACACAAAATTCCAGAAGATACCCCCATTTTGTTTGTATGTCTTCTTTCCAAAATCGTCCTATAAAATTTCTATTAAAATGGAAGAAGCAGCATTTTTCCCGTAAATAGAGCATAAAGTCTTAGTTCTCAACTCAACGTCAGACGAAGGATTTTCTATATCAAGACGTGACTTTCTTTGTTAGTGCATCCAATGTCCTTGATATGGTTGTCGTTATCATCATTGCCATTCTGTCATCATCTCAACTTGCCTTTGAGATTGGCGAAAATAGGAGAAGAAAAATGCACTTTGGAATGAGCCTTTTTTTGTGTGTGATGTTTATTTTATACAAAATGGAGTTTTGCCAAGCGAACATTGAAAACGAATTAACACTACGATTTATTTTGTTTCATTCTCAAAAGACACAAAGTTTATACTAATTTAAAATAATTTTCAGAAAAATCATCAGATTTTCTTTGAGTGTGGTGTTTTAAGGTTTGCTTTTTTTTTAATAAGAAAAACCTTTTTCAATGGCAAGGTTAGTATTTTCCCAGAAGGTATGAATGTTTTAAACAAATTTCAACTGTATATTGATCAAACTTTTAGGGAAATTGCTTCTTCTTTTTGTGTTTTTTTGGTGCTTTTTTTCTTTTGAACCCAAGACTATAACTAATGTCTCTGTTATAATACCTATTAGCCTACACCCCACACGACTAAGCTAACGCGATGCATAGATAATGTCAACTTCCCGGTTATCCTGGCTTGTTTCCAACACGCAATCGTTGTTGTATCTACATAAATAGAATAGGGTTTTATGTTTTCCCTTGAAAATTAACCATACGATATACCTTTTTTGCCTTTTTGAGGTATGAATTTGTGTTCGAAGCACGATATTATGCATGCAGGAAAATGTTTAGTGAATTCTATATACTCGTAAACTCGTAGAATGAAGTTCTTTTGGTTTTTGTTTTTTTTTTTTTCCTGTTCGTACGAATTCAATTTTCAAATAGCGTTTTTTGCGCCGCCAAAGAAAGTGTGTTGTTGAACGTAGTAAGTAAAGACTGCTTGGCCTGATTTTAATATTTCATGTTAGATGTACATATATTTTTTGTTTAACATTATTTGAATTTGATATCAACATGCAAAAAGTAAAATGAGTTCGTAGGATAAAGTTACAGAGTGAAATGTTAAAAAATTATAAATATTTGTTTAACAAAGCTTTATTAATCTCCAAATATAGTGTTGGCTAGGGGTTTTTCCAACGAGTCGGCCGTCGCAAGCTTGAATATAAATTATGCTGTTCACGTTAGCAATATTTTATGCAGTATAAATGCAATTAATTGCAAATAAAGTTATAAAACGTTGACCGTTTTTTATGCACTCACTCCACCATTAAAAAGGATCTCCAAAAATTGTATTGTATTGACTTACAGTAAAGTCTCTGAAATAATTTAATTTTAGAATTTACAGGTAAAACTTGGAATTTTTGAGCGACATTGGGAAAAGACCAAAATGTTTTGTTTGTGTTTTTAATTTGTTAACAAAGAGTAATCTAGAACAAAAAATTGTCACAGTTTTCCCTAATTCACATACTTGTTTTTGCCTGAAATTTAAAATACCTAAATCAAGTTTATGAAATAAAAATCAAAATTAAAATTTGAAAATTTAATTAATAGTCCAGGCAAATTAGGATACAATTGAAGCATACCTATAATGTTACATACATATACAATCTTAGATTTTTGTGGCATTCAATCAGAAATAATATAAGCAACGAAAAAAAAAATATTTTTAAGTCGCTTAGGTATCGTGGATCTTGTAGGTAGAGGATACCCATACAAGTATTTCTACGTCACGGAAGTTTGGTAAGAATGGTACTTCCAGACCCGCGGCCTTTTATTATGTAAAAAACACATTTTTTTTCAAAGTCAAAAAATGATCAAGTAATTCGCGTATCAAACGATGTTTCACCGACTTAAAAAGATTTCTTTTAGCTCTCTAGGGATGCTAATAATAAAATAGCACAAGTCAATACACATTAAAATTTAAAAACATGCCTTTTTTACTCGTTTAATGGCTGAAAACCCCCCAAAAAAATGTTTGGTTGTATTTTTAAGCTTTCCTCGAATTTGAAGGCCTACACGGTTTCAGTAACGAGCAAGTAAGACTCGTCTTAGAGGTAATTTCGTGTGCTAAACTCAAATCCGTCATCCACAGATGCGCTATCGGCTATAGTTTTTGAGATATTCCGGTCTGAAAATGGAATATAACCTTTTTTCCCGATATTTTTGAGATTTCGTAAAAAATCGAAATGCTTTCGCCGATTTATCAATGAACATGAGTTAAGTGCAATACTTTGATGAATCGGTGCATGTTTGTTGAAAAAAGGATTTCGAATTTTTAAAAAATGTCAAAAATAGGGGAAAAATGGTTATATTCCATTTTTAGGTTCGAGGTGCAAAAGGAAAATGAAGAAAACAAGGATCGAGTCGATAGAGGAAAGAGGCAGTGAGGAAAAGAACAGATAAATAGAGTGTGGAATTCGAAAAAGAATTCTACTTAGTTTTTTGTGTCTGTTGTGATAATTCTTTTTTTCTTTGTGTCGTTATAAATTGTTCGAATTCTTTTTCCCAGTTTATGGGACCCGGTATTCTATTTGTTAACGGCCCATTTTTGTTCTTTTGTTTTCGGTTCACAGTTCTCCGTAAGCCATTTTAAATTAGGGAAAGGTGGCCTTAAATGGCACCCAGGGTAAAATGGCCCCTTGCTTGAAATCGTAGAATCGAACAGAATTAGAAGGTTTTGTGAATACAACTCTTTAGTTTATTTGGCAGCAGCAACATACACGAATTGTACACAAACTGTGTCTAGCCACCTCAAAAAGTGGAAATATTAAAATTTTAGGAAAAGTTTGTCGACAAAAAATTATAAGCAAAACATTGAATTTTGGGGAAAAAAGTTATTGCATGTAAGTATGAAGAACTTCTTTTTTATTTACTGAAATTCGTTCGCCTAGAGCTACTTTAGTCTGTCCAAAATTATAGCTTGAATAAAAAAGCCTAACCGGGCAAAATAGCATACTTAGCACTCAGGTTAAACGGCATAGTGTACCATTTTATACTTATCTTTTTATTTTCGTTTTCTTTATAGCAAAAATGGTTGGAAAGTATAAAAGATGTACAGAGAGGCATTCCTGCACTGAGGATGCATTTAATTGCGTCCAAAAAACAGAAATGGGTTGGAAAAAGCATCGAAAACGTTCGGAGTTCCAAAAGATACTCTAAGGAGACGAGTAACCAAGAAGAACAAGATTTTGAATGGAAAATTCTTGCCCAAAAAGGAAAGAAACAAGTAGGAGCACTAACTAGTGCAGAAAGAGGACAGCATTCCACAGTGGTTTGCTGTATGAGTGCCAGTGGGGCATTCCTCCAACTACTTTCATATTTGCAAGAAAACGTTGGAATCATGAATTAATTGATGGTGCACCTCCAGGAACTTTAAGCCTTGTAAGTGAATCTGGTTGGATGAACTTTGTTTAACTTTTCTTAAAATGGCTACAGCACTTTATTAAACATACGCACTCATTAGTTAATGAAAAAGTTCTTCTTTAGCTTGATGGATATAGTCCACACAAAAGTTTGGATGTAATTCGTCTAGCCAAGGAGAACGGTGTTATAATGTTATCCTTTCCATCCCATAGCACCCACCGAATGCAACCTCTTGATGTTTCTTTTTTTGGACCTCTAAAGAGTTATTATAACCAGGAGATAAAAAATCATCCAGGAAGAGTCGTAGGACAGTATCAGATAGCAGTATTATTCGAAGAAGCATATGGAAAATCAGCATCAGTTTCGAATGCTGTAAACGGCTTTGAAAACGTTGGCGTTTGGCGACTGAACAGATACATTTTTCCAGACTATTTATTTGCTGCAGCAGAGACAACAAATATTCCAGAAGTAAACATCTCAAACGTATCTGCAAAACTGAACCACCAGCTGACTTCAAACTAGTTTTTCCAGAGTGCCACTAGTTCGCCCTGAAAATGTGTCTCTTGATGAAAATACTTCACAGTTTGAGCTAAATTTTGAGAATTTGTTAGCATCACCCTCAAGAAATATTAACGGTTCGGAGCTACCACACTGTTCAACCTATACAGGATTTCAAGTCAAGCCAGTTGATGTCTTGAATGTTCCACAATCTGTGTAGTCCGAAAAAGAAAAGCTGAAGGAAGCCGAATTTTAACCAGCACTCATTACACAAATGAAGTGGCAGAAAAAGTTTTTGAAAAAAGCGCAATTGAAATTCGAAAAGTTGCAAAAAAAGCCAAAAAGAATTTTAAGAACTTATATGAGAACGTCAACGGACCAGATTTTCAGGCAAGTGATGATGAAGATGTGGCTTGTATTTAATGCAACTATTTATTTAGTCGTTCAAAGCCCAGAGAGTCTTAGGTAAAATGCTTCAAGTGCCATTTGTGGGCACATTCTAAGTGCGCAGATGTAAACAAATCCGTAAAATAGTATATTTGTGATATTTGCAATAATTGAGTATACATAGTTGTTATTTTAACTTATATTTATTTTGTTTATAGTGAAGTTGTTTGAAACGAATTATTGTTTTGTTTTTTTTTAGTTTTTTTTTTATGTATATTAGTTGTAGTAGCCCGTAGCGTAATGGTTAGTGCGTTCAACTGTCACGCTGGAGGTCTGGGATCGCTCCCTAGCCTCGTCCACCTAAAAACTAAAAAGTTTAGGGCTACTGTCTCTTGCGAGGAATAGACAAATCCTCCAAGAGTATCACTTGTCACGAATAAGTGCTTCTCGTCTAGCCGTTCGGATTCGGCATAAAATTGTAGGTCCCTTCCATTCATGTCGAAAGGCGCACACAGGAATGGTTACGAGTTGTTAGTCACTAGGCCCTGGTTCTTCATAAGCCGTTGTGCCACCCGATTTATTTATTTATTTTAGTTGAAGTTGAGTTTTTTTTGCAATGAATTGTTGATTTTTATTTTTTTTTTTGTTAAGTATTGTTTATGTTTATGTTTATTTTACTTTGATATATGATTTATTTTAAATAAAGTTCAAATTAAATAAAAATTTGTTTTTGGTTCACTTGTATGGTTGGTTTACTTGCATGGGTAAAATGGCATATCAGGTTGCCATTTTACCCGGCCAATTTTGATCGATGAAATTTGGAGACTTTTTGAAAATTAAATACTTTTTAGAGTTTTTTATGCTCATAAAGCAAAAAAATGTAAGCGATATTGATTAAACTTTGAAAAGAATATATCATTGCAGTTTGAATGTCACTTTTTTCCGAGAGGGGGGTCCATTTTAGGCCACCTTCCCCTCCCTTGTATAAACTTTAATTGAAAAGATCTTGGGTTTTATTCCTGCTTATAAGGTTTCCCAAGCAATTTTGTATAATTCGTTTATTATAATTTGTTTGAATTCGGAAAATCCAATTGTGTTTTGTGGAGTATAATCCCGCCATCATAAAGTTAATAATCATCCTAAATCGGCATTGAACAATTTCACAACAAACCTAACCCTTAACTTTCAAAAAAAAGTTGCTTTTAGAAAAGTGGCAACCCTGAAAAGTGTACCCACTGTAGCCCTATTCAAGACCTTCCTATATATCGCCTGTATTTTTCCGATTTTTTCTTTATGTGCAGGAGCCAATTTTTTATTATCATAGCAGCGTTACGAAGTAAGTGCATCAGTGAGTCAGGTATGAGCGTAAATATATAATTTAATGTTAAAAAATGAAAAATGATGAAAAATGCAGCTCGATCAGATAAATTGAAAAACTTTAAAAATTTAACTTAAAAGCTTGGCAACCTTTTGCCTTGATTATATATTTCGGTCCTTTCTATTAATTGACCGTTACCGCTTTGTTTGGAAAACTTTTACACAATGAAATCTTTTCAGTTGTTCAAATTATACCGAAATGTTGACCGATTTACAATTAACATGAGCAAACTTTTCGTTTAGACAACGGTTAAGAGCTATAATAGTAGGTAAACCTCTGATTTGGTACTTCGATGACGAAGAGTGTAGGTTGTGATCTTCTACTACTTCCTTTCAAATGGGGCTGGAACGGGATTGGAATAAATGTTGTATATTATTCTATGACACATTGAGGTGGGTACAAGAATTATAATACCTGGGATTGCTAATGTCCGCAAATATAAGCTTTCTGAAGCATGTGCATAGAAATAATAAGGAAGCCAAAATTCAGTCAATCAGCAACATTTTTATATATCTCAATATAGAATTGGTTCTTAAAATCTTGCGTCTTTGAAACTTCCGTTAGTTCTTGCATGTATAATGAAGTCAAAGCTTTTGGGTGAACGTGTTACGAAGAATTCAAATTAATTCAAAGGTTCTCCTTCAAACTTTTGTTCCCGTTACCAAAACTACTATCGTTACGTACAAATTAAAAAAAAAAAAAAAAAAAATAGTTTAAACATTTTTTTTATCTTTTTTTTTAACTTTGAGTTTAAAAATTAATTTTTCAAAAACTGTTGATTGAAATAAATTTATCTAAAAAGATAATAAAAGAAGAGATTTCTGGCTTTGCAAAAAAGTATATCAAGTTATTCTAAGTGTTGCCGTTGTTTTTTAATAATTTGCCCCTCCCACCTAAACGAGGGGGAATAGAGCCCCCTCCTATACGATTTTTTTCTTGTCTCAACCAAACTTACATGCTTAAGCTTTTTGTCCCCCTGCATAATTGAATATTATCTGAGTTGCAATATTTACCTTAAGCTAAGAACATGAATTTAAAAAAAAAAAAATTAAAAAAAATCGCCTCTAGAGTTTGGAAGATTAAATTTTTCCGTGTACTTTTTTTGTACGTACCATTCGTTGAACCGAAGTTATAAGGGTCTAAAGACTTCATTTTTTAATCTTCATTGTAAAAAACACTTAGTAAAAAATAAACTATGAAACATCGCTTCTAGAGTAAGGTATGCTTTTATTTTTTTTTTTAACCCGTTAATTTGGTCTATCTGCACGTACAAAAAAAAACTTAAATTTAAAAGTGTAAAAACTAATTAAAAAAAATATAACGGCATAAAATTTTAAAAAAGTAACGGACATCGTCCCTAGAAAATTATTTGAACAACATTTTGTTGTTTGAAATTTTCCAATATCATTGATACTTTTCGAGGTCTGCAACTTTAAATAACAATAACAAAAAAAGATGCAGTGACCTTCAGCTTCATAATTTTAGCAACAATAAACATTTTTTTTCTTGCAAGCAAGTGCTTAGTACTACGACTATAAAAATAAAATAAATCGGGTGGCACAACGGCTCGTGAAGAACCAGGGCCTAGTGACTAACAACTCGCAACCATTCCTGTGTGCGCCTATCGACAGGAATGGAAGGGACCTACAATTTTATGCCGAATCCGAACGGCTAGACGAGAAGCACTTATTCGTGACAAGTGATACTCTTGGAAGATTTGTCAATTCCTCGCAAGAGGCAGTAGCCCTGAAAAAAACTTTTTAGTTTTTAGGTGGACGAGGCTGGGAAGCGAACCCAGACCTTCAGCGTGACAGTCGAACGCACTAACCATTACGCTACGCGCTACTACGAGTATACGTATCTATTTATTTCTCATTTCTGTTCTTTTTTCAAAAAGTACTAGTACTATAGTAGTAGAAATAGTAAAATGTATTTAAACCTTCACCCTGTTTATGATTTTAAAAGCATATTTTAACTTTAAGTGTCTATTTTCCATTTAATGATTCAAATATAAAGGGCTAATTATGAAATTTTTAATGCTTACAAATTCGGACTCTACTGATAATAAATAAATACATTTATTTTGAAAGTACGTAGGTATAGCGAACAAATAAAAATGCTTTAAAACCAACAAACTTACCCTTGCCACATTTGTCAATGTGATTGGTGACAGGTAATTCTTCAACACACTGGCAGGACTTCTTTTTGGGGTCACATATCGATCCAGGGAATCCGCATTCAAGTGTATTGTCGCACTTGTCACCAAATTTCTTTTTTCCCCGACTAACATAATCTAAAGAAGAGAAAGAAAAAAAAAAGTAGAACGGAAATTGGATTTTAATAAAGAATGATTTGCTATTCATTATTTGAATTCATTGAAACGCAATCGTCAAGGGGCTTATTATATATAAAAAGTTTATTGAACTAGAAATTAAAGATCACAACTTACTTAATCTTAACAAAATAAATTGGCTGAAAGAATTTAACCTTAGCAATACTCGAAGAAAATCGAGGAAAAATTACTCAGAGAAAACACTTCATTTTAAAGTCGATTGGTGTCTATTCAAACTATTGGATGAAATAATCGATTTACACCTCAACACTTTAAGTGAGAAAATTTGTACGATTCTGACGTAATTTGATATGATAAATCGACGCTTAAACGTTTCAACATTTTTTTTTTTTTTTTTTTTCTAAATTCACATCACAGCTCCGGAATTCCTTATCTGGTTCCTAGGAATGCGGACCTGATGGAGTCCTTATTAAATTTGCATAAACATTTTTAAACTGCTTTGATGATAGCTCAGCAAAAACAAAAAAAAAGCGAAAATATGGATGGAATTATTTAACGGAGATTGATGAACACTCTTTCTCCTGATTATGATCTCACCTCACCTCACAAAAAACACGCACACACACCTACACTTTGGCTGATTGCTTAAAAATGTGTGTCTCAAGGATTCATGCATTTTTCATTAGGTGCGCACATAACACAAAACTGGTGCCAGCTTGTGAATTTTTTATTTTTATTTTCACCGTTCTCAAATGCGCTTACTTTGAATAAAATACAAAAAAAAAATTAATTAAAATCGAGGACTTGGCGATGGTGAGCCTCGGAATCGGAAGGATGCTTTATGTGGTGTAAGAAAAAGTTTTGATCAAACTTTTGACGTTGTTGGGATTTAATTAATCGGATCGAATTTTTGTCTTTAAAACTCATGAATATGAAAGGAACTTAATCAATTTTGGATTCATCTTTTTTGTGATGTTTTTCGAACGAAAGCTGATCCAGATGTTATGTCATTTGAGGTTTGAAATAATCTTTTTTAAGAGAGTTTATAATTAAAATTTGAAGCTTTGTATACCTAAATGTATGATGTATAATAGAAATGACTAAGCAAGCTTTATTGTTTTGATTGAATCATCTCTCGACATTAAAGAAGTTATACATTTCTACTAGGTATTTTCTTAATTTGACTTATTTTTATTTCGGAGAAAGATATACAGGGTGTCCCAAAAGTCAACGTCAAAACGAAAACGGGTGAACGGGGTAGGTGGTGACAGTTATCAGAAAAATAATAAAAAAAATCGTAGCCACTTATTTTGTGAGTTATAGGCATTCAAAAAAAATCGATAAAATGGTTACCCTGTGAGCCTGTGCCGCTCTTTAAAGTGATGTGATTACAAATCTTAATTTTTCTCAATTTTTGTTTGTGTTATGGAACTTTGAATAACCCTCCTAACAATTACATTAAAAAATTTGAACACACCTTCATCAGTTTTAAAGAAAATGTCACTTTTTTGCCCAACTAACTACTCCAAATTTTTACATGACACTAATTCAATGGACTGTAGTGTAAAAAACATGTCCTACGAAATTTTGGCAAGTTATCTTTAAAGTTGGCGTGTTCAATTCTCATTTCAAAATGGTATTACATTTTTGAGAATATTCCATAAATAATGGAAACAAAAATGTTTTTCCCAAGTAACCCGGTAACAATTTGTAGAAAATACATATTTGATGCAGGATGATAAATCGCAGTATCGTTTCAAAGTTTGTATGTGGACCGGATTTCTGAATGATTAGATTAGATCAGATAGATATTTATTTCTTAAAATCCAAATGGAAATCGACTTTTTGCAGTTGTACTGAACTCTGTAACAAAATAGTACTGAAAACGACCAAATAGTACTAGGTTCTTTTAAATAAAATAAATAAACACACAAATTCAAAAAGAACATTTCTTTATTAACAAGAACACACATTATATTAAGCGTGCACTAAAGGGGTTGTGATTACCCTTAAAGTGATATACACATCACGAGCGATTAGGTTGGTTTCTGTGGATTTAAAAGGAGATACCAATGCACATTGGTTTTGAATGTCTGAGGATCACAATGGGAGGGGAAAATTGGGTTGGGTAGAGACTTCCCCATTCGTGTAGGAGCGACTAAGGAAAGAATCTCTGTACTGAACAGTACGTTTGCATTCGGACTCAAGGGTAAACTGATGAGCATTCCGAGAAGCGCGATTAAGGGTACAATTTTTTAAGGGGACGAATGCTACTGGATATTTCACTAGAACACTGTTTGTAGAAATGTCGGTAAAATTATGAAAGACACGAAACATTGCGACGGTGCTCAAGACATGTAAATTTTTCCGTTATAGTTCTTTCGAATATCATTTTAAAAACGCTCTTTTGTATTCTTTCCAATAGACTCAAGTGGACTATTGGAGCACCTGCCCAAGGGCGTTTTATTCAAGTTTTTTAAGAATAAAGGCTTTGTAGATCAAAGCCAGATCAGAGGGGGATACAAATTTCTTGCATCGACGCACGGAGGAAACCTAAACACTAAGTAGCATTTTTGGCGACGTCAATTATGTGAAAAAGGGTGAATCGTAACACACATACCGAGGAATGAAATATGTTCTGTTTCCTCAATACCGCTCATGGATGGCAGGGTTCCGCTTTAACAACAGGAGACAGCATTGAGTTTAAGAAGCAATCAATTCTACACGGTTTTTGATTCCCCCACTTCCCACTGCTAATAATAATCTTACTTTCTCCAAAACGATGTAAAGATTTGTGCCACTGTTCGGTGAGATATACCATCAGATCACCAGTGGATGTATTGCCACGAAAGCCGTACTGCCGATCATTAAGAAGATTTCGCTCTTCGAGCTATTTCTTGAGCTGAAAATTAATCAACGTTTCCATGACCTTGGACAGAAGGGACGTAAGTGCAATTGGTTGATAAGTAGAGGGTAAAAAAGATACAACTTTTTTGGAACAGGTTAGACAAATGGTGTTTTCCATCCACTCGGGAAACGACCAGAGATAAGAGCCATAACTGAAGACCACCTCTTCAGAACACTGGGATAGATTCTATATAAACCAGCGGATTTGTATAAATTGATATCTTTTAAAACTCTAGCAACGAGCGCGACAAGTTTCCGTTATTTGTTTTAAATGGAAATGCGAAATTAAACAAAATGAAAAAGAACAACAATTGAGAAGTGACAGCGAATTGACGTTCAGGTGTCAGTTCAGTACTTAAAACGAAATGGGCGTTGGGATTTGGGTTTGTTGGCACCGCACCTAGATTTTTTGTGGTGAAGATAAGAGAAAATTAACTAAAGGCATAAATCAATTTTCTACAAAAAATAAAAAATAGTACTGAAAATCGCAAAGATGTATTTACGTACTGAGAAAATCAAATAGTACTGAATTCAGTACAATAGTAAGCCTTTTTCCAACAGTGATCAGGATAAACTAAATATTCAGCATTGATTCAATACCGTATATATCAAAGCAAAGAAGACATTTTCTTACATGCTTGATGGAGTGTGGAAGCTTATTAAATAATCGACATGAAACCACATCAAAAAATTAACGAAATGCAGTTGTACGGAAGGGTGGTATAGATACTTGATTTTTAAAATGTCCACGTATGTTATGATTCGAAATAATTCTGCAATTGAGATGATTCCTGATTTCCTGATCTTTTAAAGAATTCATTTAGAACTTTGCAGCAGTACAAATGTCGAATTGGAAGAATTTTCAATTCATTAAAAACTGGGAAACTAGGATATAAGCGAGGCTTACGGCAAATCTTCTTAAGTACAGACTTTTGATGAGTCAAAAGAGGTTTTATTTTGTTGAAATGGGTTCCCCCCCAACATGAAATTGATGGTAAGATTATTGGACCATTCGAACTACCAGAGAACTTGAACGGCGAGGTGTATTTAGATTTTTGACAGTACCGTTTACCAAATTTATTGAAAGATGTGCCACTTAGCATTTATGGAAATATGTGGTTTCAACAAGATGGCTGCCCAGCTCATTATGCTCGCCCCGTGAGACAATTCCTTGATGAAGAATACCCAGGCAGGTGGATATGGCGGTCTGGTGCAATTTCGTGGAAAGCCCGTTCACCTGACTTAAACTGCATTTCTTTATTTGGGGGGGCAGTAAAAGAAAAAGTCTACTCAAAACCGGTCCAAAACATAGCCGAGCTGCGCCAAAAAATCACGGAGGCTGTTGCAGACATCAACTCAAGCCGATTCAACCGTCTTATAAACCGATCTTTTTCAAGAAGATGTAGGTCTTGCATTGCCGTTGGAGGCCAACAATTTGAATATTTGTTATAGATAGCTAATCTAAATAAACTTTTGATGTAGTTTTTGTTGAAAAAGTGAATTTTATTTAAAACTTGAACCAAAATAATAGAATTGAACTACTATCTGATAGCCCGCGGTACTCTTGGCCAGGTAGTGGTTACTTATGAATAACTGTTCATACCCCTCGAACTTAAACTTAGAAAGCCTAGAGTGTATTCAAAGTTTTTTTTTAATGAATTAAAAAGATTTATCTTAAGACCGAGTTACTTGAAAAAGAATTATTTTTCCGTTATTTATGGAATATTGTCAAAAATGTTACACCATTTTGAAATGAGAATTGAACACGCCCACTTTTTTAGATCTTGCCAAAATTTCGTGGTACCTTTTGTTTAAACTACCCTCCATTGAATTAGGGTCATGTAAAAAAAAGTTAAGATTTATTATCACGGCACTTGAAAGACCGCCACCAAGTTGACGATTTTTTTGATTTTTTTAAAAAAATGCACATAACTCACAAAATACATGGCAACATTTTTTTAAATTATTTTTCTAATAACTGTCACCACTTACCCTATCACCCGTTTTCGTTTCGACGTTGACTTTTGGGACACCCTGTATATGTGGGTAGTGAGGGAAAGAAATTTTTACTTTCACATCGAAAGAACAGAATATATAGGAAGCTTTACCAAAAATTATCGAGCACCAACGTCTTGCATAGCTGCCACTGTCTTCAATTATATTTGAGTAAATTAAAATCGTGTTTTTGTTTGTTTAATCGAAAAGATAGCCTTTGCCATTTTTGAATTTAATTATTTCTAAAATAAGAACGCTAAATTTTTGTAGAAAGTTTTATTTTTAAGTCCTTAACACTTTTCAAAAAAGTTCCATAAATTTGGAGTGGAGTAAAACATTTTAGGGGGGTAAAAAGTTTTTTTTATAGCTCATGTAATTCTACACAAAAAATATTATGATTATGGAAAATATTTTCTATTAGGAGGACTTTTTCTTAGAAATCTGAAATACCTTTGTCTTTTTTTTTTGATACTGCTGAAACACTTTATCGGACAAACGATGTTCCGTTAATCCAACTCCAAAATACATACTGCGTGAGTAAGTAAGCTAAGTAATATCTGTTTTTTCTATTTATGTACTTTTTTCCACACTACCGCGGGGAAATAGTACTGGGCGCGTTAAACAACAATAGTGTCACCATCTAACAAGGATTTGAAACAAGGAGTAGGTTGGTTAAATTTAACAGAATAGGTTGCTAAATTTAACCCGAGTAGGTTTGTTAAATTAAACAGAGTAGGTTTGTTAAATTCAACTGAGTAGAGTAGGTTGGTTAAATTTAATAGACTAGGTTGGTTAAATATAACAGAATAACCCCCAGTTCCACAGTTTCATTTTAACCTTGAACTGGTGATCTGGAGTTTAAACTTAAAGTGGAGTTTAAACTTCTACTGTGAAACTGGTGGTAAGATGGTTAAATTTAACAGAGTTGGTTGGTTAAATTCAATAGACTGGGTTGGTTAAATTCAATTCAGTAAGATGGGTTAGTTTAACAGAGTAGTTTGGTTAAATTTAACCGAGTAGGTTTGTTAAATTTAGCAGATTAGGTTGGTTAAATTCAACGTAATACATTTGTTAAATTCAACAGATTTGATTTGATAAATTGAAGCGAGTAATTTGTTTAAATTTAATTGTGTAGGTTGGTTAAATTTAACAGAGTAAACTGGTTAGATTCAACCGAGTAAGTTACTTAAATTTACATCGTTGGTAAAATCATCGGTTAAATTTAACAGATTGTTTTGGTTAAATTCAGGTTGGTTAATTTTAATCGAGTAAATTATCCAATTTCAATCGAAAATATTGACATTTTAACAGAGTAAGATGGTTAATTATTGTAAGACGTTATTTATAACTGAGCAGTTGGTTAAATATAATAAAGTAAATTCAGTGCTCGTGAGAGAGCCCTCTTATAAAGTTTTCTATTTTTAGATGAGTAGCTTTGGAAGGGAAATGGCTTCGGTTATTTCTAACAAAGTAACTTGGTTGTTTTTACCTGAGTTCCCTTAGCGAAGTTAACCCTATTTTTTTTTACCAATTAACACTTTAAAAGCTATAAATTAGCAATATCACTCAGTTAAAATAACCGAGACTTGTTTATATTTAACGCTACAATTTTTCTACGTGTAGAAGATTAAGCTGAAGTTAAGGAAAATCAGGGCATCCGGTTTTGATGAATTACCAGCGGTGCACAATGTAGAGTAGGTGACCTTTTTTATGATTGTCGTGTATTTGTTGTTTTGTTGTTGGGCGTTATAACTTGTTAGTCTTACTTCAAAGTGTTATCTAAGTCTTGTTTTCCGATTGGAAAAACTTTTCTGGTTTTATTTACTGTCTAAATTTAATTATTTAAAACATTTTGGCTTACATGCTTAGAATTCCTGAATTCAGGATCCCGGGAAAACTGTTCCAGGCGTCAACACTAAAGGCACTATCTTCAACAAATTCGTGAAACTACCGCTCCTTCTTCTGTTTGGCGAATCAAATGCGTTGAAAATTCCTTACACTTTAGATGAAGTGCATTATCTTAAAAACACTTACACTGCCAGTCCGACGAGAGGTCGGACGTTTAAGCAGTTAAAGGGAGAGCTGTCTGGTACTGGGGTCTTTTGAAATAGGCCCTATGCGCAAGGAGGGCGAATGGAAAATAAGATATAACCTTGAAATCTATGAGCTGTACAAACATATGGATGTAGTTTAGAAAGTCAAAACACGTCGACTAAATTGGCAAGGGAGTCTCCAAATCCCAACCCCCAGGTTCAAGATGGCAAAAAAGACCGAATGTCCGGTTTACAAATCAGGCCATTACAGATGCCAGAGCGCTTAGTCTGTGGATGACTGGAAGCAGCCTGCCCGGGATCGGAGAAGATGGAAGGCCACCATTGTATCTCAGGCAAAGAACCTTGATGGATCGAGAGCCTGATAAGTAAAAGTTAAGTGAGTAGCAGCGCAATTGTTGCCTATTACTGGGGCGGACTTGGTGAGCAAAAAGGATATAAGAACTTCTGGTGTAGGTTACTTTTTGTTTTTATTTAAAGGATACCATAAAATCTTTCTATTGAGTCGTAAATATAGTTATTGTGGTACCAAATGGATCTTGTACGCATCTACAGAGCTCTGTTAGAGTTTCTAGTAATCTATTGTAGACCTCTACACTCTTAAGTCCTTTTGAAGAACAATAGATTTGTTTTCAAGCCACGTGAAGTATTACTTACATATCCTTGACATTTAGTATCTCTCTTTTGTTCTTTTGTTTTTATAGATTGAGGATCTGTTAAAATGTTGTTGGTCTTAAATAATCCATTGCGCTTTTAACTTATATAAAAATATGTGTAAAAAACAACAATATAAAAACATAAGAACCCACTATACTATGCTAACTTTTATTGCAGGTCACTGCGTTCATGAATAAATTTTAACAACGAACGTACATTTTATATGCACTAGTATTATACTATTTAGTATACGTTGAGGTACTTAATATTCTCCAAGTAACTTTTCTCGTTCCACTGAATTAAATATTTATATGCAATACACATTGTTTTGTCTTCATATTCTCACAGATAAAAAGATGCCATCACACCCACCAGAGCCAACATTCTAACTCCAAGCCATCTACAGTTAGAGTGCAGAAAAAATAATTGAAACATCAGTAAACGACAACGCGCGTTTAAATGACAATAAATAATAAAACAATTTTTATCGCAGCATCAGCATGAGGAGGCTGAACTCTGAACGATACATCATTACTGGCAGAGGAAAGGAGCTAGCTGGAGGTTGGAGGACAATATTAAACTGGCATTTCCAGGACCGATTTTCATCTTAAAAAATGCACAATTCTTCATTTCCCTTTTGGATGGTGTGTTGTTTATGGGAAAGCGGATACAAAGGCTTCCTCCAAATGACATTTAACGAGAAGTATGTCAATTACTTGGAAGTCATTTTACAATTAATTTCCTGAAACATACAAGAGGGAAAAGTCCTAAGTCCCTGTGTCGTCATCCTGATGACTGTAGTCACTACCACTATCCTATTATCCTATCATTTCTCGCCAGACTTTTGAGATAGGTGGTAGAAGGTATGTACCTGTCTTATGAGTCCACCAGTGCAGGCCATCACCGTGGGTTGTGATGTTGCTTGCAGGGGCGTATACAGCTTTACGTCTTGGGGGGGGGGCGTCATGCCAAACACAAATAACACAAACTAATATTTATAAAAAGTCAAGTGCCTTATGTTTTTGTTTTTCTTTTTCATATTTTACTGTGCGTATATAAATGAAAAGGGAAAAATTCTTATTAACTATACTTTGTTAAAAATAAGGTAAAATAATTTAAAATCGTTCATATCCTGGAAAAGATATCTTACCTTAACTCATTTAATTTCAAAAACAGCCAAGAATCAAAAGTCGGCGTGAAATTGCAGACTACGAACACGAATGAAATACTACATTTTCACTACGCCAAGTTAGGCAATTTCATTGAAAATAATTATGTATTTCGAAATAAGATAATTTCTATTGGAATCTATTTCAAAAGCTTTGAAAATCTTTAGTACGAACATAGAAAGAGGAAATAAGTATTTAAGTGCCAAAGCCAATTCAAAATGAAATGAGATATACAAAAAAAAAAATAACAAATTTGAGACGAAAACACTGTTTTGGTATTTGCAAAGCAACCTCATTTTTAGTTCCAAGGAAAAGTAAAATAAACAACTGAGTCGAACGAACCGTTATTAGCTGGACCAGTGAACAGGATACAGCAATCTCTCAGTTAAGCTGTCAAAATACTGAGGAAAAATTTTTTGGATTCGCTTGATCATTTATTTTGAATTTTTATTTAGAATTTATTTTATTCCTATCAAAGTTTTTATTTCAGCTTTTCTTATTCGAATCGAAGTTGCATAAGAAAATTAGTAAAATATCATTAAGTAAATAGTTAAATATAAATATTCACTACTGAAAATGAAAACAATAGTTCTGATTTTCAAAAATGATCACTTTAGTCTAGGAAAGATAGGAAATTTAATATGGAAAACCAGGGACAAATTAATTCACGAAGTTTTATTGCTGGTATCGACGCAGAATTTTATCCTCAACGACATACCCATAGTCCTCCAAAATCCACGAATTGGTTTTCTGTATAGACACATTTTAAGAGGCGGAGAGGGGAGGAAGACGGGAGTTTGTCAAGCTGAAAAATTTGTTGTAACACAATCTAATCATATGACTCATGTTTTTAAGGTGCTTTTCAACGCTGATTATAAAGAGACCAAAACTGAAAAGATACATGTATCCTGTGGAAAGTTATTGTCATTTTTATGGAATGATAACTTGTTTTTAAAGTACAACAAGTAATATATTACCCAAAATCATTTTAAAATAAAGGGATTTTAATGAAATTTGGTTTAAATGTTTCGTTTGGCATGTTTACTAAGAATCAAAAGAGTCCCCAAAAATATATGTGGTGAAAGGGTGTTTTTTTGAGGGCGAGATGTTAGTGCGTCATTATTACCATAATATCTATGAATAAGTTTGAACACTGATGAAATTTGCTAAAAATATTAAATATTTCATGGTTTCCAAGTATCAAAAGTATCCATTAAAATAACTTGATCCGGAGGGTTTTTTATAGAGTTTATGTTTGACCTGCCCTATACGGAGAGAAATGTTAAGTCTTACGAAAAATTGTACTTTCGTCTAATCGAGAAGCACCCTAAAAACATGTGACATACGATTAGATTGTATTACAACAAATTTTTCAGCTTGACAAACTACCGCCTCCCTCCCCTTTCAGCCTCTTAAAATGCGCCTGTACAAAAAGCCAATGCGGGGATTTTGGGGGACTTTGGATATAAAATTTCATGAAAAAATTTGTCCCTGGTCCGATCCTTTGTTTCTTAGACTACTTGGGTAAATTGCTCTTTTCATACAATAGTGGCAAAACTAAAATACATTACAAATTCATATTTTAATTGAATACAAAGATTCGTTTTCGTTGCTTTTCAAAAAAAGTGTGAAAAAAGTTCACGCGTGATTTTTATATGCTTTTGATTTGAAAAAAAAATTATGTCCTTAAGACTTTCACGACAGCAAAGTGAAAGGCACCTTCCAAAATAAATATGTACATACAAAATGTACCTAATCTTTTTATCTTTCTTACCAGTAAGCCTTTCTGATAAAAATAATGGACAAAGTAGTTAAATTTTGTGAGCCTAGTCGCGTTTTTGTCAAGGATTCTATCCGACTGGTCAAACGACTCACCGCAAGGAGTTCCAAAAAATCTCCTTTACCCTAGATATTGGCTTTTGTGTTATGGGATTCATAGGTTACTTTGTAAAATTTGTAAAAGTTATCCACATCCCAATCAATAATATGATTGTTCGATCGTAAATGTTGAATAAGTGCAAACAAAATCCTTTCATAATAGGTTTTCATCATAGTTCTGTGTCTTTTTTCGTTAACAGTATATTTTTGGATAAGAAGGTGAAGAAATTTAAATACAAAAAAAAATTGAAATTACTTCTGTTTTAAGTGGAGTGAATGAATATAATTCAATTAATTTTTTTTATTGAATTAATATGTTTTGGTGAGAATAACTATAAATCGAAAGTAACTTTTTTTGATTTCAAAAAAATCTAATCTGTCATACAGAAATCCAAAAAAAAAAGAAATTAAATATGTTCTTTTTTTTAAATCCTATTAGTTTTTACTTTATTAAATCAAAATTTGGAAACAACTTTGAACTTCGATTTCTGTTTAGTTTAACAGAAAATCGAAAATCTTACTAGCTTTCCAAGTAACCAACTTGCATTTTTTTTCTATGTGGTTACTAAATAATTATTTCAGATCAACAAATAATCTTGATTTTTCTTCATGACCCCATGAACCCCCCCTGCCTACGCCGTTGGTTGCTTTTGAGGCATCATGTAGGTATATTGTATGAAACCCTTGAGAGACGTTCGTTGCTAAAATGGACATTAAATGGCTTCAAACGAAAGTTGCCAGTACCATCAACACAGCGCCATGATTGTTGGACTTTCAACACAAAGAGACAGCAGCCATTAGAAAAACGTAATTGGATTTTTTTAACTATTCCCATTTAGGTAAGGAACTGATGGAAGCAGTTTTTACTGTTGAAATGTTTTTTTTTTGATTAATTTTGTGGCTGGTGTTGGGAATTTCAAACACCTATTCAATGGAATTAAAATCCTGGACGAACACATAAAAGAAATGTACCAAAAAACATCATTAAATTCATTAACCTTATCCTGGTTCTATTTTTGTGCAGACGACTGATGAATTGCTTCTTTTTTCCTCAAATTCTTTAGATTCAATTGGAAACTTGAAGAAGTATATAGTCTAGCTTAGCAGGTAGTAGCGTCGCATTGATATAGACCTTGGTTTGAATTTTCTAGTGACAACTACAAAACCCTCAGGTATATAAAGTACAATGATGGTGTTGAATTATTTCAATAAATTGAGATTTTGGATAAGATAAACTTGAAAAACCATTTCTTAAATCGAAAATATGTAGGATTTAAAAATATGTTGAAACTATGTTGGATAACTTTTTATAGGAAGGAGCTATCAAAAAAAATTTAAGGTAAAAGTTGTAGAGAACATGTTAGCCTACATAAATAACTACTCTACCACTAATAGCGGCTGAGAAAATTGAGTAAACGCTTTTAAATGTCTTTTTCAAAATGGAGGACGACTTATAAGAGGGTTTTTTTTAATGTGGTTTTAGAATCCCCAAGAGGTACTCTGTAAAATAAAACAATAATATTCTCTTCCCAAATTTTTGAAGATACTTTTGCTAATTTGATTGGGCTATAATTAATATCTCGAGTTTGATTTTTTTAAAGAATCCAAAGTTTTGCCCTTTTATTAGAAAATGGTTAAGTTGATTTCTTTTAAATTTTGTTAACAGAGAAGCTTCTTAAAACTAGAAATATCATTGTGTATGTGTACCCAAATTATTAAGAAACTGTTATTTTAAATTTAATAAAAACAATCGAAAACTAAATATTTCGAAAACAACTCAATCAATTTTCGTTTAAACTTGGAGGAAAGTGATTTTCAACACTTTTTAGAATACTAGAAGCATTATGATCCTTGAATTAGTAATAGATATCCTTATAATTTTGAAAACCTGTCAAGAGAATTCTTATTTTTCTCGAAAAATAGGCTAACGATTTTTCTAACAAATTGTTTGTGTTCTTGAATTAGTGCACCAGGGGAAAAACATAGAAAAACTACCGCCCAAAGAACCATTTTCATAAGTGAATGCACCACTTAAAATATACACTCCCTGTCACTTGTTTGAGGCCCCTATTTTCATAAAAGTTTTTTTCTCGATAAATTCCTGTAAGCAATATTTTTCCTGGAAATTTTTGATACGTGTGAGTAGGTAGGTATATATATTTTGCAATAAAAAAGAATAAAGTTAAATAGTTAACTCGGAAAATTCATAGAAATTTCCCAAATTATGTGAATGGACTGCAAAAAATGTTATAACAAGTTGCGTCACTTGATTGAGGCCATTCCAAAAAAAAATACTTGGCAAAAGTTAACATCGCCGATTTTTTTCAAACAAAAGTTTAAATTATTTAAGAAAGGATAGAAAACTATATTTTATATTAAATTTCAAGTTAAAATGGGCTCTGGAACACGTCGACAATAACAGAAAGAGGATTAATAGATGCTTTAAAGGAACTGGGATTCTCAGGCCAAGAAAAAGCTAGGAGACCGAACAGAAGTAAGACCATTGTCAACAACTATCTAGCAGACACTGAAAACTATGGAAAAAAAAAAAAAAAAGGACGCACAGCTCAAGCAACAACAATCCGATAAAAGCGACTCATTCAGCGGCTAGCTTCAAATTCCACACTATCAGAGCCTAAAATAAGGTCAAAAAGTGGGGTATAAGGCTCGTTTCACACTAATTCGGTTTCATTCGGTTCGGTCTCTATTCGGTTTGTATTCGGCTGTGCCTGATATGTGTGAAACGATAAAACGGTAAAAATAAAAACCTAATAGAAACCGTAGAGCACCGTTTTATCGTTTCACACATATCAGGCATAGCCGAATACAAACCTAATAGAGACCGAACCGAATAAAACCGAATGTGTGTGAAACGAGCCTAAGCCAGTATTTTGACGGTTTTAAGGATAATTAAAACCAGTGGTACATCAAGAGTATACAAATCAAAAAGAAACCGGTTCTACGGCAGCCACATAAGGAACTACGGATGAATTTTGCCAGGGAGCATGTTACCTGTAGGAACGCATGGAAAAAGGTTGTCTTTTCAGGTGAAAAAGAGTTTAATATTGACGGACCCGATGGTAACCACTTTTATTTTCACGATTAAAGAAAAGAAGAACTTATTTTGTGAAGACAGATACAAGATACATCAGGTGTTATTGTGTGGGGAGCTATCACCTATTATGGAACATTTGAATTGGAATTTATAACTACAACAATGAACGGAAATAGTTACAAATGCCTGCTGTAACGGGTATTTCCAAAGCTAAAGAATATTCTGGAAACTCTACCTTGGATATTCCAACAAGACAACGCCCCTATCCATACTTCCTGGCTAGCTAGTAGCTAGATTCAGTCGGAAAACGTTGAACTTTTCCATGGCCACCCTATTCACCGGACTCAAACATCATCGAAATCGTTTGGGCCTGGCTATCTGCAAAAGTTTATGATGATTGGAGATAAGGACGTCTTGGTCGAAGCTAACTGCGATGCCTGGAACCAGATTTCACTGTATTATTCCAAAAAACTGTATGATTTAATTCCAAACCGTATAATAGAGCTTATTTCAAAAAATGGCGGTCATACTCATTATTAATTGACAAAACCATAATACATTAATGTTTAAAAATAAAAAAAGTAAACATTTCTATAGTTTTGTTCATTTTTTCTAAGATTTTTCAAGTGGCCTCAATCAAGTGACGGATTTTTGTATACCCATTTTTGCACTCCATTCTCATAATTTGTTAAATTCCTATGGAATTTCCAAGTTACCCCTTTAAATTTATACTTTTTTTTGCAAAATATATTTACCTACTCACAGGTATCAAACATTTTCAGGAAAAATATTTTCTACATGTTTTTATCGTGAAAAAACTGTTGTGAAAATAGTGGTCTCAAACAAGTGAAAGGTAGTGTATGTTTTAAACAGAAGCTCCTAAAAAAATAAATAATATGTATATATATATATAATAAATTATAAATAAATAATAGAATTTGAATCTCTTCTTATTCTTCTATTTAATTATTTAAAAGAACTCATACAGTGCCAGAAAAGCAATTTATTACTATATTTAATTTATAATAAGTTATGTTCAGCATATTACTAAAAATATATAAATAAATAAAAAAAAAAAAATTAGGTAGCGCAACGGCTCGTGAAGAACCAGGGCCTAGTGACTAACAGCTCGCAACCATTTCTGTGTGTGCCTGTCGACAGGAATGGAAGGGACCATCAATTGTATGCCGAATCCGAACGGCTAGACGAGAAGCACTTATTCATGACAAGTGATACTCTTGGAGGATTTGTCAATTCCTCACAAGAGGCAGTAGCCCTTTTTCAGTTTTTAGGTGGACGAGGCTGGGAAGCGAACCCAGACCTCCAGCGTGACAGTCAAACGCACTAACCATTACGCTACGGGCTACTACTTCAGCATTTACTTCAAATTGACGTTCCAGTTTTTGTTTTTTAAAAATGTTTTAAAAAGGAGAATGGGCAAAAATGTATGGGAGCTGGTCTACCTAAAACAAAGGCAATAGAAATATCTGCATATTGATGTAAAAACCGTAAAAAGAAAATTTGGCAGATACGTATTAATTTTTTATGAATCAGTTTTATAACAACAACAATGTATTTTAATAAATCGTGACACTGGTTTATAGTAATTTTTTTCTCAAGCATCTATTTTGGCATTTTTGCCACATTCATACGTTTATATCTCCTGTTTTAGATTTTTGACATTCTTGTATTTAATAGAATCTATCGATTGCAAAAAATCATTTTTCTATCATTAAGTACATTTAAAAAAAAAAGTTCTCGGCCTGTTCATCCTAATTTACGAAAAAATCCCCTATTGGTAAATTTTTAAATTAAATTTACCTACTTTCATATTATTATTATTTATTATTATTATAATTGAATAAACGCAAAGATTGATCTTTAAAGCGTGGCAACCCTATGTTTTCCCATTTTGTTCAAGGAAACCCATGCGCAAATTGTTTGTTTGAGTACTGTGTCGTAGCGGCAGCCACTGCTAATCATATAATGGGTGATTTTTTAAGAGGCTTAGAACTTTGAAAAAAAAAAAAAACACAAAAAATTCGAAAAAATGAATGAAATATTTATTATAGTTTGAACCTTGCAATTTAATGTTTAAAGATAATTTCATGCAAATGTTGACCGCGGCTGCGTCTCAGGTAGCCCATCCGCTGAGTCCAATTTTGGCATACTCTTTCACACATATCGGCCGGTATCTCAGGAATGAATGCATGGATGTTGGCTTCCAGTGCGTCAATCGAAGCGGGCTTGTCCCTATAGACATTAGCCTTGACATACCCCCACAAAAAATAGTCTAATGGTGTCAAATCGCACGATCTAGGCGGCCAATTGACCGGCCCGAAACGTGAAATTAACTGTTCACCAAACTCGCCTCGCAATTGCGCCATTGTTTCGCGTGCTGTGTGGCATGTGGCACCGTCTTGTTGAAACCACATATCATGCAAGTCAAGAACTTCCATTTCGGGCAAAAAAAAGTTTGTTATCATCGCTCGGTAGCGTTCACCATTGACAGTAACGCTGCGATTCGCATCATCTTTGAAGAAATATGGCCCAATAATGCCACCGGCCCATAAACCGCACCAAACAGTGGCTTTTTCGGGATGCATTGGTAGCTGTTGCAATGCTTCTGGCTGATCTTCACTCCAAATGCGGCAATTTTGCTTATTTACGTACCCATTCAACCTAAAATGAGCCTCATCGCTGAACACAATTTTTCGATAAAAAAGCGGATCCTCGGCCAGCTTTCCAAGAGCCCATTCACCCATTCGGCGTTGTGTTAGGTCGGCTGGCTTTAGTTCTTGCACCAGCTGTATCTTAAAAGGCTTTACGCCCAAATCCTTCCGCAAAATTTTCCACGTAGTGCTGTAACAAAGGCCTAACTGCTGGGAACGGCGCCGAATCGACATTTCGCGGTCTTCTGTCACACTAGCTGATACGGCCGCAATATTTTCTTCACTACGCACAGTACGTAAACGTGTTGGTGGTTTAATGTCCAACAAAGTAAATTTGGTGCGAAATTTGGTCACAATCTTCCGAATAGACTGCTCAGAAGGTCGAGAATGCCGACCATAAAATGGAAGCAGCGCGCGATGAACATTTCGAACCAAGCACGAATTTTGATAGTAAAATTCAATAATTTGCAAGCGTTGTTCATTTGTAAGACGATCCATGGTTAAATTGCAAACCAAACTGAAGCTGTTTGACAGTGACACAAGGTACTAAACACACGTCAGCTGTCAAAACCAGTGTTGCCAAAACAAACCAGCTAAAAAATCACCCGTTACATACGTCAGAATGCGGTAATATCTGAAAGCGGAGCGATGCAGTGAATAACTTTGAGTGGGGATGTAAATAATCACTTTAAGGTGCAGCTATACTTAGTATTATTATTATTTTGTTCTAGTTTGATTGTAATGTCTATCATTTTATTATTATTGTTTGTTTAATGAAACTGATAAGTTCGTTCTTGATATGTTTATAATCAAAAAAATAAATAAATAATTGTATTGAAATTAAGGATTTGAGATGGCCAATAAGGACCCAAAAGGTAAATGGGTAAAGATACTTGTACTGTCTAATCTCCTACTAGCTGCACTATCGACATGGTCCTTGAAACCAGATAGAATTGGCTGATTTATGGATGTTGGAGATATCTACATATGTGTGTATGTACATACAGTGTCGGATCCAGGGGGTGGCTATAGGGGCTAAAGCCCCCCCCCCCCCACAGGCGGTTCTTAAAATTGATTGAAATATGGAAATCAGAATCAGGAGTCAGAAAAAATAACGGGGCTAGGGCTACGCAATTTATATGCTACGTATTTTGTTCTAAGCCCCAAATAAATTCTGTTGGGGCTGAATTCTGAAGGGAATTGTACAAAAAACAAGTTCGGGGCTACGGATAATTGACAGCAAATTGGGACGAAAAAAAAAACAGCTCGCGAGTAGGGCTTGACAAGAATTGGAAAAAAAAACGTGGTCGGGGCTAACCAAATAATTCCTTTAAAACTTACCTTATTCCAGAAAATGTTTGCGCTTGACTCAAGGAACTGTCAAGTCCAAGTTGGGGCTAAAGCTTAAAGAGATAATTGAAAAAAAAACGGGGTCGGGGCTTAACAACTAACATGCCAAACGGAAAAATAATTCACCCTATGAACTTCGCTAACTTTGCAAAAAAACGAAATTGGGGCTAAAACCCGTGAAGAATTTGGGAACAACAAATCAAAATCTGAGTTTGTTCTGGCCACTCAGAAAATCATGTGTGTGAATATTTGCAGTCCCTCTAGACTGACGTACAAATTTACTGACAGATTTTTTTTCTGGTGGTTCAAAGCTTGACGTGGCTGAAAATTGAAGGTATGCACATTTTTTTTCTATCTCCACTTAAAAATATTTTAAATGTTAAATACTACAGATGTTATTGAATGTAATATTGAAATCATTTTAAACCAGGGATAGAAGCTGATATAAATGCACAAAAAACAAGGCTATTCTAAAAGGAAAAGTGGGAACGCCAAAATTGAATTATTTATATAACTGTAGATTTTCACAAAAAAAAAAAAATCTTTATCCTGAACTAAAACTTTTTTATATTAGTTATGTATAAATTATAAAAATATATAAATTATAAAATAAAATCAACATCCTCACAATAGTTAAAATAATTTGTTCTTCAAGGGAAGCGTTTTTCTCTTTTCACTCTTACAACGAATGTTACATTTCCTCGTCACTCGAAAACATTAAAAAAAAAATAATTTCAAATAGATAAAAATATAATAATTTATTATTATTATAAAATGGCAGTTATCAATAAGATTTTAGAACGATTATAACGATCAAGTGTTCTGAACGCTCCACTGATAGACCAAGAGCCTACAGCAACTTTTGGGAGTGGATTGCTAACTAAAATATGAGTATGATGGTTTGTAGGGGCATATTACGCGGTATCAAAAACAACCGCCTGGCAGGTTTCTTTTTCAGCCTTTGGCGGGGGTGGGATTTTGAAAAAAACGATTTTCCATTTTTTTTTCATAGGTATTTTCACTTAAATAAATTTAAAAAATATATAATGTGATGCTCTGTCATTTTCTTTAAGTCAAAACGTCAAAATCTTGGCAATCCGACTAATAGAACTCAAGATATTAGGTTTTTAAGCGAACCCTAATAGATTTTTTTGGAGTCTTTGTTTTATTGATTGTTTGTGTTTTATAATTCTCCAAGAAAAAGACAATAAGGTCCTCTTAAAAAGCTTATATTTTGAGTTCTATTGGTCGAATTGCCAAGATTATGATGTTTTGATTTAATGACAACATCACATAATATATTTTTTAAATTTATTGAAGTGGTAATACCTCCGACAAAATAAACTGGAAAATCGCTATTTTCTAACCCCACCCCCGCCAAAGGCTGAAAAAGAAACCCGAGAGACGGTTGTTTTTGATACCGTGATAAATGCACCTACAAACCATCATACTCATATTTTGGTTATTAATCCACTCCCAAAATTTGCTGCCGGCTCTTAGACTTTGAAGTTTAAATGGCAGAATACATTCGTTTAACTAGAACTACAGAATTATCTAAGTTCAAGGTTTACTGTGAAACCGAATCAAGTGCTGAACTTAAGTTTAAACATAAATTGTAGTTTAACTTGTGAAACTGGTCATTAATGTCTCAAACTGGAACTACCAAGCCCCCCCACAGCCTAATCCTGGCTCCGCTACTGTTAACATATAAATGTATAAGTATGTTTATGGTTGTCTCAAATAAAAGCTTCAAGGATGAAGATATCTTGGATTGAGAATTTTGTTTTCACATTCCGATATTATGTACATATGTATCTATTATTATTATTTTTTATTATTCCGTAGAAACTGAAGCAACATTTAGACGATAAAGAAGCTGTTGTCATACCAAAGAAAGGTTTGATTGAAACAACACGCAGTCGAAAGCAGATTTTTGAAATGGCAAAGGCTATAAAAGCAGGTTCGTTGAAATAAATGTAGATTAGCTTATGGTTTACAATATGTGTAGCCATAGCCTAAATAATAATGATTTACGTATCACAAATGCGTGATAGTAAAAAATGCAGTAGCTATTGATTACGGATCTCAAATGCGTGGTCGTAATTAATAGTAAAAGTGGTATTTATGTTGTGTTGATTGGTTTAATAACGTAATGTTAAAAACAAGTAGGTGCATTAGGAGTATCTCTTAATTTTGTTTGTGTCAGATATTCAAAATGGGTATCGTGGATCTTGTTGAGGATATCCACACAAGAATTTCAACGTCCCGGAAATTTTTTAAACTGGTACTTCCAGACCCCGCGGCCGTTTTTTATGTAAAAAACACAAAGTCAACAAATGATCAAGAATTTCGCGTATCCAACGTGGTTTCACTGACTTAAAAAGATTACTTTTGACTCTCTTGGGATGCTAATAATATAAAATAGCACCAGTAACTGCCCTTTAAAATTTCAAAATATGCCTTTTTTAATCGATAAAGGGCTGAAAACACCCCAAAAATCGGTTGATTTTTAATCTTTTCTCGATTTTAAGGACCTTCAAGGGTTCGGGAACAAGCAAGTAAGACTCGTATCAGAGGTAATTTTGTGTGTTGAACTCAAATCTATCATCTATTTTTCGGCATCAGCTCTTGTTTTTGAGATATTCCAGTCTGAAAATCGAATATAACCATTTTTTACCCTATTTTTGAGATTTTTTAAAAATTCGAAATACTTTTTTTAAAACAAATTCACTGATTCATCAAAGTATTGCACTATGACTCAAGTTCACGGATGAATTGGTACATTTTTTCTTTTTTTTTTGAAAAAAAGCATTTCGAATTTTTACAAAATTTCAAAAACGGGGGAAAAAATGGTTATATTCCATTTTCAGACTGGGATATCTCAAAAACTAGAGCCGATGGCGGAAAATGGATGACGGATTTGAGTTCAGCACATGAAATTAATATTAATTAAAAGCATGGGAGCGACCTACGACCAACGAATGAATGACAAAATGAGATTCAAAACATTATAATAAACCTAAATTCCTTACAAAATCTAGACAAAATGGAAGAAGTATAATTAAGGATTATTTTAAGATACTAAAATTTTCATTTTAATTGCTAAAACAGGAGAATTTTAAGAAAACAGTTTATTCGTCGCGAATAGCCACAATTCGTTACGACCAATTTATTTTCTCAAAATTCTTATATTTAAGCCAATCAAAATTCAGATTTTCTAATTTTAAAATTAATCTTAAATCTAATTCTACCATATTTGAATAGACTTTGTTAGATTTTAAGGTTACTTGTTGTTTTAATTCCCATTTGTTTATTCAACGTCGGTCGTTGGTGGCTTTCATGGGAATGGTCCTTTAGAGGAGTCTTACTTGCTCGTTCCCGAACCTGAGTAGGTCTTTAAAATCGAGAAAAGCTTAAAAATCAACCACTTTTTGGGGGATTTTCAGCCAATAATCGAGTAAAAAAGAGAAATTTTAAGGGGCAGTTGCTTGTGCTATTTTATTATTATCATCTCTAGAGAGTGATAAAAGCACGAGTGGTAAAAGCACGTTTGATACGCGAATTTCTTGATCATTTGTTGACTTTGAAAGAAACGTGTTTTTTACATAAAAAACGGCCGCGGGGTCTGGAAGTACCATTTTAAATTATTTGCGGGACGTAGAAATACTTGTGTGGGTATCTTCTACTAGATCCACAATACTCATTTTGAATATCTGACAAAAAAAAATTAAGAGACTACCCTAAAGGACACCGTTACGTTACGTACGTTATTTGGTATGGGCGGCTCTTATTAACGATTTATTAACTATTCCACCAAGAATTCAGGGGCGTATACAGCTTTAGTTCTTGGGGTGGGGGGTCATGCCAAAAAAAAATAACACAAACTAATATTTGTTAAAAGTCAAGTGCCTTATATTTTTTTTCTTCATATTTTACTGTGCGTAGCTATATAAAAGAAAAGGGAAACAATCTTAATTGACTATACTAAAGGGTTGATTTTGACAGCTCATGGCGGCCATATTGTTTCTTTTACTTTCGGTCAAAATATCATCTTTTAATCAGTTACTACAGACAAATCATCATGGTGAGTTACAGCGTCGAGCAACACGTGCAAATGATGTTTTAGAGCAGTTAGAAGTTTATCCCAATTTTGGTCGAAAAATCATCTTTAGCTATGAGGCCCATCTTTGGATGAATGGGTACGTGAGTAAGCAAAATTGCCGGATTTTGGACGACACTAATCCACGCGAGATTCACGAGGTGCCAATGCATCCAAATAAAGTTACTGTTTTGTGTGGATTTTGGGCTGGAAGCCCCAGGTCCGTACTACTTTTAAAATGATGCTGGCCAGGCCATCACCGTCAACGGCGATCGCTATAGGTCAATGACCACCAACTTCTTGTCGCCTAAATTGTATGATATGGACACTGAACATATATGGTTTCAACAGGATGGCGCTACGTGCCACACAGCTTAAGACACAATCGATATTCTGCACGAGCGGTTTCATGGAATGGTTATCTCGCGCCGAGGCGAACTTGTGGGGCTTTCTTAAGTCGCAGGTCTATGCGAATAAGCTGCAAACCACCTTGACCCTCAAAGACAACATAATCGATGCCATCGGTCAAATTCAGCCTGATTTATGCGCCAAAGTCATCGAAAACTGGACCTTTCGAATCCGCGCCACCCAGCGAAGCCATTTGAACGATGTTATATTACTATAATAGGGCTCTCAAATAAAGATAAAACCTTATTGATATCTTGTTTTATTCAATTTAAAAATCGACACGCCCTTAATGGGAAACCCTATAATACATTATCTTTGTTAAAAATAAGTTAAAATAATTTAAAATCGTTCATATCCTGGAAAAAGATATCGTACCTTTACTCATTTAATTTCAAGACAGTTAAGAATCAAAAGTCGGCGTGAAATAGCAGACTACCAATGTAATACTAAATTTTCACTACGCAAAGTAAGGCAAATTCGTTGAAAATATATATTTCGAACTGCCAAAGCTAATTCAAAATGAAATGAGCTACCTATACAAAAAAAATTAACAAATTTTAGACGAAAACACTTTTTTGGTATTTGCAAAGTTACCTCATTATTGGTTCCAAAAAATATTAAGCTGGACCTGTGACCGCGCTCTTCGTTTTTATTCCTGAATGTTACATTTTTTTATTTCGGAGGGCCTTAGCAACAGCATACAGCAATCTCCAGTTGCCTGACCAAAAAAAATGAGTTTAGCTAGCTGCCAAAATACTGAGGAAAAAAATTTTTGGATGCGCTTGATCATTTGTTTTGAGTTTTATTCAGAATTTATTTTAATCCTATCAAAGTTTTATTTCAGCGAATTGAAGTTGCAGGAAAAGTTAATAAAATATCATAGGTACTGTGCACTGTTTTCTGTTTCTTAATTTTAGTAAATAGATACAAATATTCACTACTGAAAATAAAAACAATAGCTCTGATTTTCAAAAATGACAACTTGTGTAAATTGCTCTGTTTACAATAGTGGAAAAACTAAAATATATTACATATTCGTATTATAATTGAATACAAAGATTCATTTCCGTTGCGTTTCAAGAAAAGTGCGAACAAAGTTCACGAGTGATTTTGATATGCCTCTGATTTGAAAAAAATGTATGTCTGCCACCGATGGAAAAGTAAAAGGCACCTTACAAAATAAATATGTACATCAAATATACCCAATCTTTTTATCTTTCTTACCAGTAAGCCTTTCTAAAAAAAATTTGTTAAATTCTACGAGCCTAGTCGCTTTTTGTCAATAATTCCATCCAACTGGTCAAACGGTTCACTGCAAGGTGTTCCAAAAAATCTCCTTTACCATAGCTATTGGCTTTTGCATTATGGGATTCATATAGGTTACTTTGTAAACGTAATCCACATCCGAATCAAAAACAATATTGTTCGATCGTAAATGTTGAATAAGTGCAAACAAAATCCTTTCATAAGAGGTTTTCATCATAGTTTTATATATTTATGTCTTTTATCTTTAACATTAATATTTTTTGGTTAGAATAACTATAAATCGAAAGTTATCACTTTTTTTGCTTTTAAAAATAATCTGTCATACAGAAATCAAACAAAACAATTTCTGTATGTGTTCTATAATGTGTTTAAAAATTAAATTTTCAGAAAAAAAATGTTCTTTTTTTGAAAATCCTATTAGTTTTTACTTTACTGAGTGAAAATTTGGTAACAACTCCGCACTTTGATTTCTGTTTGGTTTAACAGGTTTTGGCTGTCATCTCAAAACGGAAACTAGCCGTTGCATATATTTTAAGATTTGAATGCATTATCACTTTATGAGAAGTTTGTTGTTATGTTAAATTTGAAGTACGAGGAATAAAATCAAAGTATCATCGATTGACTACAAAATTACGTAGGTATTCCATTGCCATGAAAATTAAATTTCTTATTGAGTTGAAGTTACCAACATTCAAATTCTCTATTGTATTCTAAATTAACAATCGAAAATCGAACTAGCTTTCTAAGTAACCAACTTTCTTTTGTTTTTCTATGTGGTTACTAAATAATTATTTCAGATCAACAGAATAATCTTGAGTTCTCGGGGGGGAAGGGGGGGCATGACCCCGTGACCCCCCCCCCTGTATACGCCGTTGCAAGAATTATCCAAAACCTGTGACACCTTTTCGAAGAATGGCCATCATTTAAAATTTATTAAAATTGAATTGCATTCCATGCAATCATTTATTTGTAAAAAAATTAATGTTTCAAAAATGAATACAAAAATATGTTTCAAATCTTTTGACTATGTAATTGGGCCTGATCATTATTCTTCTTCTCATCTATTATATTCTATTCCATTACAATTCGAAAACCCTGTAATATGTTTTATGAAACTGTGCATGGTTTACATTGTACCTACAAGGCCTTCGAATTGTAATAGTAATAAATACAGAAATCCCTGCAGTGGCGGTCTGTGGTGGGAGCTTTATTTCATGAAAATAGGTCGATTATCCACAAGGGACATTGAATTGAACTTTTCTTCTTTGAATCTATAGTATATAGGATGAGAAATACCCAGCAACCATAAACTTTCAATGTAATCTAATGAGATACCATAAATCGGGAAATCCCTTTTAAATCCTCTGGGAGTTAAACCTCACTCTATAATTCTATATAACTTTGGGGAAACGAAGAAAAAATACCAAAAAAAAATTCCTGCATTGAAAATAACCGACAAATAATCCTCGAGCCATAAACTATTTCAAAGGAACACACAAGCATATAAAATATTTGCATTTATTCTGTTTCCCGCCTGACAAGAAGTAGTGTGCATCAGCAAAGTGAAAACTCTATGACAGGACTCTCTAATGATATGCAAATGACCGAATCAGTACCGCAAAAAACTTGAATGAAAACAAATAAAAGTTGAATTCATAAAGAAACTATATCTATATACGAGTGTGTTTTAGTTTTTCCCGTACAGATACAGAGTCCCTCAAAATGTTATTTTTCTTCCGATTTGAGTAGACCGAAAGCTAGAAAAAAAAAGTCTTGAAAAAAATAAGCATAACTTACTACATACTCGTAAGTAAAAAAAAGAAAAACGTTTTTCTTCCTTAAACAAAATAAAAAAGGAAGAAATGTCAGCTTTTCATCTTTCAGCGCCCTCTAGGCGTCTTCTTCGTATATAAAGTCGTCCTTTCATCATTTCTCGTTGAATGCCACTTTAAAATGCCGAGTGTGTTAGCTTGCTTGAATTTTAATTAAATAGTGTGAAAGAATATTATTTCTAAGCATGCATGCTGCATACTAGCACGAAGTCCTTTAGGACGTGAGGAGAAGAGTTGTGTCGTCCATTTTGCATACATTAATGTTTTTGTTTTTGCACTCCAAGGACTTTTCTATTTCTATACCTATACATACATATGAATATATGTATAGAAAAAAAGGCGCAATAACTACACTAGGTATGCGAAGAAGAACAGAATTTTGTAATGCAATGTTCTGCACTCAATTGAGCAGAAATGAATTCATTGAACACTAAACACAGTACAAAGTTCAGCTCTGCAGCTAATAGTCCTAAATACAAAAAAGCCTCAAGACCGGCATTATCCAAGGAAAATGCCTGTAAGTGGAAAAACGATGACCTCTCCACAGTGGCTTTTTTGTATTTTTTCAACAACAAA